>RJWH01000172.1:458090-668479 GCA_004363575.1 Solenodon paradoxus
CTCTCTCTCTCTCTCTCTCTCTCTCTCTCTCTCTCTCTCTCTCTCTCTCTCTCTCTCTCTCACTATCATGATGTATGTTAGACAATGGTAATTCTATGAAGAAGATTAAAAACTGAAACAAAAATAAAGGCTGCTGGAGAAAGGGTGTTATTTTAAGAGAGTGCCACTTCTGAGGAGGTGACATTTCAGCAAACCTTTGATTGAAGTAAGAGAGCAAGATTTGTCAACACATAGAAGTGCTAGTGAGTGCAAGGGCCTTAAGATGGCAGGGAAAGTGATTCCTCTGACGAATAGCTCAGGGAAGCTGGAGTACAGCTGAGTGAGGCAGAGACTGTTAAGGGATGAGGTTGAAGATGTGGTCAATGGCATGAAGTCTTGCAGATCATGGTGAGGAGCCTGGATTTTATTCCCATGTAGAGAAAAGCCCTTGGAGTTTATTGAGCAGGAGAGTGACATGACCTTACTTACATTTTAGCCAAGACCCTTAGAGCAGTTCAGTAGAAAATAAAATGGAAGAAGCAAATATAGAAATGGGGATTATTTAGGAGGTGTATGCAGTCATCTCTGAGAAAGAGGCTGTTGGCTTAGACTGTGGGTGAGCAATGTTGAAAGGAAAGGGATATGAGGCTTGTTGATGGAGTGGACATGGAGTAATAGGGACCATGAGAGCCAGGGAAGACTTGCAAGTTTTATACCTGAAAAACTCACCAATACTATTTACAGAGGTTTAAAAAGAAGACAACTGGAGACAGGATAATTATGACATGGGAAGAGGAATCAAGAGTTCTGTTTAAGACATACTAAGTTTGATTTGCCTTCCAAGTGGGACTGGGAAATGGAGAGTTTAATGATGGAGCCTGGTGCTCATGAAAGAAGTCAAGCATGGAGATATAAATCTGGAGTTCATCAGCATACAAAGAGGTGATTTCTGAATGCTTTATAAGCCTCTTAAATCATAGCTTTAAAAATATATTCATTACTTAACTATTTTCCTAATGTCGCTTTCTAGGTGCTTTCATCAAAATGACCAAAAACATTATGAATCATTTGCAGGCACCTAGATGTTTGTTGTTCCATTCAAGCTCTGAAGTAAATGTACATTATTTCCCATTCAAGATCCACCCCATTTTTTCCCATCTCAACTTTAAATTCTTTCCTTTTATCTCCTCTTATCTTTACTAGACCATTCCCACTTCTTACAAGCCAAATCATTTCAAAAGGGGATTTTCTCTTACAAAGACACTAAAATCCTTCAGTGTGAGTTGAGCTATGAATGTCTAGGGATCAGGGTGGTTCAGTGAACTAATAACAGCCTTCTCACCTCTGGGATACCCATTCTAACACAGCCTTTGATTAAAGTGGCTCTCAATCATCCTGATTATTGTCATCCTTATTATAATGTGGCCACCACTCTAATTTGTGTCAAGATACTTCAAGAAGTTTTTTATCATTCATGTAACTGCCTGCCCCCGGAAACTCTCATTAGCTCTGCTCTCTTACATCTTCTATATTTGAGTGCATATGTGTGAATCGCCTCATGAGGAATAGAGTTGGCCATCGTGTGTTAACATAAGGCCTGTGGGTAGAATTTTACCTGCTTCTCAAAATGTTCAAGGACCATCTAAGTTTCTCAGCTTCCTCCTCTTCCCATTTTCTCTGTTTTATTTATTTGTTTGCATTAGCTACATTAACTTACTTATATTTTATTGCTGAAAAGAAAGTTCCACAAGCAGAAATTGATAACCAGCCACAATTCTGATTCGTTTCTAGACTGTTTGTGTATTTGACCCAAACATTGACATGAAGCAGATATGTTGATGGTGGCTGAAAGAGTGAAAACAATCCCAACTGAAATGAATATTTATAGGTATAAAAATAAAGCCTAGCACTGAGATGCAAAGATTGATGTCCAAATACAGCACATGGGTGGAGTTTTAGTTTAATGATGTGGTTGAGTCTTGCTGGGGGAGATTCATGGGCCCAAGCTCTCAGTGAGCTCATAACATTGGAAGGCAGCTAGATATTGACAAGAAATAAATTCATTGGTGGAGTTGCAGATCAAGAGAAATAAGTGCTCCTTTGACCAAACAATATCTGGATTTTTCTATGCATAATGGAATGACAAAATATTGAAAACTAGGAAGCCATTTGATGAAAAATGATGGTGGCAGTGATTAGTGCAGAAAATTACATTATGTAAGGAGCTGATGAAACAAATATCTTCAACCTGCAAAAGAGGTAAAACTGGGAGAGTTTGGGGAACTTAAAGCAGAAGAGTTGTCTTTAAATATTTGAAGGACTATTGAGTAAAAGATGGATTCATCTCCATGTAATGTAATTGAAGAGGACAGAGCTAAAATCAAAAGAAGGTGTAAGATAGCACCTCTGAGCCTTTGCTGTCTCTCCAAGTTGCTTTTAAGATGACAATTCCTGGGTTTCACTTCTACCTACTCTGACTTAGTGGCTCTTTTATGGGGACTGGTAATCTAGTTTTGTAAACATTTTTTTGAGAATGTGCTTATCTTTGTTTGAGAACAACTCTAAGGAAGCTACTTTCACGTTAATATAAGAATACATTTGCTAACAATTATTACTTTTTGAACCAGAAGCTGAAATTAGAATGCTCTGTAAGGGAAACCAAGTCCCTTTTTACAGGGAGGATCCATGCAATGACCAAATACTGAAGGGAAGAGTTATCTTTTAAGAGCAGGTTGTATTTGGGTTCCCAAGGTCACCTGGCACTTGGAGGACCTGTAAGCTCTATGAGGGCAGAAAGAGCACCTGATTGTGTTTCCTCCTAGTGCCTGGAGTACTGTAGGAGCTCAATTAACTGCTAACTATTGAATGAATGAATTCAAGTATCTTAAGTTAGCAGATAATAGGTACACAATGACTAGAATCTGATTTCTAACACTCATTGTTAAACCCATATCATTTCACACGCAACTTTCCTCTGTGCAGTGTGTTCATCCCTTTTCACGATATTGTCACCAAGGGAAACTCCAACGATAGACCCAATGTCACAGAACATTGTCAAAATCATCAAAAACATAATGTAAATGGTAACATGAAGGGAACTATTCAAGGTAGAAAATAGGACACAAATTCATAGAGACCATTGGTGCCATTCTGAAGCAGCACTTACATAGCCAGCCCTGTACCCCAAAACCTCAGAGTCACCTCCACCCTGCATACACCTGCTCTAAGCCAATCACCAGCTTCAGTTTATCCGTTTGCTTTCTCTTTTGAATCACCAAGATTCCTAGTCTGTTTCCTTCAGAAAATGACCATATAGGGCTTTAAACTTTTTAAACAAGACTTTTCGATTTTAGCAGGAAGAAATTGAAAGACCCTTCAGTGCACTTTTCTGTCAACGCACAACAAAAAGGATTTCCTCACCATTCACTATACTTGCCATATTTATCTCTACTTCTATGAATTTGCTAACTGTTCTTTCTCCTCTCCTCAATCCAAAGCCCATCCATCTTTAAAGATTCAACTCAATTTACGTTTTCCTTATAAAATACTTTTTGGTTAATTCCAGCATTTGCCAACCTCACCTATCTCTGAACTCCTATATTATTCATATTTGGAGTCCCACCATTTGTAGCTTAACCAAGCCCTCTTTTGAAATGTTGTCTGACAGAGTCAGCCTCAGACAACAGAGGTTATGTTACATTTCTTGGCATTTTCCAGTGTTTTGACCTGGATTGCAAATAGCATATTTCCTCCAAAAATAGATGCCTGTTGATTTCATGTAAGATTAAGTTCATCACACTGGTTAAGAAGGCATCAGACACTGAAATTTCTTTGAGAATTTCTACATGATGAGAACCAAATCCAACTTTCTGAATTATAGATGGCCTCAGAGAGCTGTATGTGTGTATGTGTATGTCTGTGTGTATGTGTATGTCTGTGTGTGTGTGCATGCGCCGTAGTTATGCCCATACTTTCTTGCCTTCCAGGAAGTTCCATGTCCAATTCTGACTCTCCATCCTCACCACAGACCTCACTCACCCAAGGCTGCACAGGATGATGAAGTCCAACTTGTCAGGATTTGTTACTTGCTAACAAAATATTCACACCTTTGATAGAGCTGTCAGATTTCTGTGCCCAGACCAAATGAGCATGCAAAATGATTTTCTTCTCTCCAGGCTGGAGGGCAGTGCTTTAAACCAATTCTCAGAAAGAGTGCAAGTCTGTGGCCCTGTACCAGCAGAAGCCAGAGGAGAGTAACTCTTCATCCATAGTTCATCAGACTCCTAACAAAGGTGCCATCACATTAAATCAAAATTACTCAACCTTCCTTAGAGTGGGGCAATAGAGATGGTGGTGAGGGACTGCAGGTCAGTTGTGTGAAGGCTTAATGCTTTAATAAACAGCATGCATCATCCAAGTCTATATTTGTATAATGAAAAAAGAAGCTAGATTAATAAGCATGCTAAGGACATACCTTCAGAGATAGACAAAGACCAATTCTGGGAAAAAACAAGAAAATTTTTGTAATAATTAAGATCTTCTCTAAGTAAGACAATGTGAGTTGAAAATAATAAAAGATCCACAAAAGCAAGTAAAAAAAGGTAATCAAAAGCAGATTACCAAGTAGACACAGGCTCAAGTCTTGGCTGCTAACTTTTAAAACATCATATAAAACATCACTTGTAATGATTTTTATTATCCATAGCTTCAGGGTAAAGAATAATAAGAAATATCATTAAGAAAGACTTGCCGCGGATAACTCCAGGAACAGAGATACCCTCCATGTACCCATGATTCCCAGCCATCTGAAGTCAAACATCACTGCTTAGCAGGGGCTCCTAGTGTTCACAGATAGACAGGGTCTGACATCATGAGATCAGGCCAAGACTTTTGCCCTGGGCGACAGTTGTCCTAGGGAACATGCATTGGAGGAAAAGTTGTGGAGACACAAGTGTCTGTAGAGGCATAGGCACATCTGAACAAGCAGGTTGAATCTGGCCAAACCTCACAACTGGGAGAACGCAGGTATTGGAATCTGAGAATGGAGAAAGCCTTCTCAACAGGACTCAAGGACAGAGGAGGCTGATTCTCCAGCCTACAGGGAAAAGGCGTAGGCAGCAATTCTGAACCTCAAGGAGGAATTCAACCAAGAACCAGGCAAAGGGAAGTAGAACTTACTGAAGAGGACTAGCAACCAGAGACAGGCAAAATTATTTGAATACTTAGAATGTAGACTAGAACTTTCAGGGCAGACAGATGGCAAGTAGAGTAGCCACAAAGGAAAGAAATAGAAATAAAAATAATTAAATACTCCATTATAACATAAAATGCTTTCTAGAAAATATGCTTATCAAACTTTAGAATTCACTAGGTCCAGGACCCCTCACATACAAATAAGTGAGTTCTAAAAGGGAAAAAGAATTTATGGAGAAGAAAAATTAACACATAACAGAAAGAAAAAGGACTTAAGCTTATGTAATAAATATGTTCAGGAAGTTCTAGGCAATCTTGGTAAAGCACTCATTTAGTGGATAGTAAAATCCCTGAACTCCTAGAAATACTTCAACATCTTTTAGACTAAATAAACAAAAATACTTAAAAAAAAAAAAAAGAAACTGACAATCGCCAACCCTCAGCTGCAGCATTAATGCTAGAAGAATTTTGGAATAACAGTTATAGATTACTGAATAGAAAAATAGACCCAAGAAAAGCAATAATATTTATCCATTAGAATGAAAGAAAGAAATGCGTAGATATACAGTGCTCTGAGAATTTTTGCATAGTACACTCTCTCAGAAGAGATTACTCACAAAAAGCTCCAGGCAAATAGCAAATGAATCAGAACAGAGATTTTAAGATATTAGATAAAGCAAAGAGAAAGTAGTGGTGACAAATAAATACATAGTTAAATTTAAGTGACTAAACAATCGAGTGACTAATAATGTGTGATATGCATGCTATGTTATGAGTTTAAAATAGAAATGATATTCTATAAAGAAAAATCCAATAATCATCTCAAACAAAAAGAACGAAACCAATGCAGAAAAATAGGAGTTGGATATAAGAGGAATGGGGCATAAAAGGCCCTCAAATATTGTTTGTGGGAGGAGATATGTGTGCTATGGTCTGGGAAGTAAAAATCCTCTGCAAATCTCATGGACAGGAGCAATGGAAGGGAAAAAAAAAGGAGGGCACAAAAATAAATATCTTTAAGGATTAAGACAGCTAGAAATGTAATGTTCCAGTGGAATTATTTAAAAAATGAAAGTAATAAAACCTCCTAATTAAAAATGGTAGACAGAGGAATTAATAGATATTTTCAGAATAGATCATATCAGAAAAAAGAGATCAAGAAAAAAGAAATTAACTATCAAAGAAAAAATGTTATAAGAATAATATCAAATATACTAGTTGTTACAGTAAAGATGAAGGGTTTGAATTTTTCTAAAAAAGATCATTATGTTGGGTTAAAAAGTAAAAATCAGTTCTATCATTTATGAGAAACATATTTTTGCAAAGTAAATTAAAACGCTGAAAGTAGTAGGATAAACAATGAGTTATCTGGTACAAGGAAAAGAGGATGAAGGAAGAGGGATTTGGGATAGTAGAAGTGATAAGAATATCCGACACAGAGAAAAATAAGATTAAGGAACTCAGCAGAATGAAGAGAGCCAGCATTTAATCATAAAAGGTAGCCTGCAAAGAAGATATAAAATTAAGAATTAGTGGGTATCAAACAACAGAGCAGCTAAATAAAGCTAATATTTAAAAATTGCAAAGAATACTCTCTAAAATAATCATAGTGAGAATTTAAATATTCATATTTTAGAATTGCAAACTATTTGAGACAAAGTATAACTAAGGACAAACATCAAGGAACTGCAAAAATAACCAATCAACTTTATATACTACAAACAGAGAACATGTATTGCTTTTGCATTTCCATGAGCTATTGATCAAAAATTGGTCATATATTTGAGCACAGAGAAAATATTTAAGATAGTGACTTTAAAGACCATATTCTCTAATTATAATTCAGCACAATAACAAGTAAATAATGAAAGATGACTCCAGAATTCGCTCTTCATTAGTTGGAAATTAATAAATACTCTCCTGACTGGAAGAAAAATATTTAGAATGCAATGAAAAGGCATATTTTACAGAATACAACTTTAAGTCTTACAGCTATAATATAGTGTATGGCTTTCATAGCATTCGATATTAAAATCCAAAGACTAGAAGTTAATCACTCATTATTTTAAAGAGATTTTTAAAAAATGCATGAAAGTAAAACAATATAAAGCGGAAACAATAAAGATAAAAGCTGCAATAAATTAAATTGAAAATAGTTCATAGAATTAAAGAACAGAAATTCAGAATTTTGTGTAAATAAAATTAAAGATTACTGATGAAATTAATACCTTGGAACCTAATTAAGGAAAAAGCAAAAGCAAAAAGAAATCAGTATTAGAGCGAGAAAGACATCACAACCACAAACAGGAGAGATTGGAAATAAAGATAAAACTAAGTTTAAATCTACTGAGGAAAAAAAGGAAAAGAAAATATAGAAAAAGAAATGGTTTCCTAGAAAAATAATTAGCACATTTCTTCCAAGAAGACGTAGAAAACTTGAAGTAGCATAGAAAATTGAGAAGATTATTAAAGATCTGTCATCAATAAGAGAGTGGGGTCAATTATATATGAAGGATAGAATATGACTTTTAGTGGTGAACTTATTATAGTATATACAGATGCTGATTTATGATGCTATCACCCGAAATTAAAATAAAGTTGTGAGGCAATGTTAATTCAATAAAAATAAAAAGATGCTTTGGATAATTTTTACAAAATAAATCTCAAAAGATTATTCATATTCTTAAATAAAATTACTTAAAGTAGTAAGGATGTTAATTGTCCCCAAATTAACCCAATATTTATCACAATTTATTCTTAGCTAAAATTCAAGTACACAAATGTGATATTTTTGAGGAACTTAAAAATGTGTTTAGACTACATTACATTTTTAGTGTTTTCAAGGATACGATATAAACCAAATAGGTCCTCCAAAACTATAACTACATAAATACAAATATAATAATTTCTCTCTTCTAAAATGTTACTCTATATTTTAATAAATAATTTATTTCGGACATTGTGAAGGAGAAAAATCTTCCATTTCAAGTTAACCTCTGGAAAACAAGAGTGAAATTGCTCCCGGCTTAGCTTACAAATTGTAAAGATATGCTCAAAATCTCTAGCAGTGCACTCTGTACAACTCAACAGTGGACCAGTAACCTAGTGGGTAGAAGTCTTAGAACGAAACCCCCATAAGCTTACTTTCTGATGAAAAGTTGTCACTAACGAATAAAGAAGACCAGTTTAGAGATGATGTTGACTTGCTCAGCAGAAAAATGAAATCTAATTTCTATTGAGCATCAAATACAATACTAAACTTGCAGTAAGTAAATAACTAAAGACGGAAGATAAAGTCAAAAAGAGATAATTTGGGAGAAAACCTCTATTGCTTAGTAAATTCATTATCAAATAGGGTGATTGCCTTGTGTGTTGTTTCTGAGAATTCAGCACATACAAACATACAAGAAGATAGGTAATGAAGTACTCAGTGTAAACTTTTGTAAAGAGGAAATGAATAATTTTTCTTTTGCTGAATTGGTTCTTTAAAGATAGAAAATTTAGGAGATTCAAATAAAAAAACTTGTATTCATAAATTATTTGTATTATGGATAGAATAAATAAAAGAATTCTAGGTCAGATGGCTGGGGAAAAGTGTTTTGAAATCAATATCCTAGCAATGATTAGGTAGAAATAAATATTTCTTTGCTAATTAGAAGAATATCAAATACTTTAAAAAGAAAGGTACAGAATGTTTACTAGAAAAAATTCGTCTGAAGGGCATAAAAAGATATACAGAAATTGAAGGATATACTATGATCTAGGATATTACTGTAGAGTCAATCTTGGTGACCCTCCTCTCCATCCCACACCCAAATTCCTACATTAAAGCCTAATCCCTAATGTGATAGTATCTGGAGGTGGGGCCCTTCAGAGGTGGTTAGATCATGATAAATATAAATATAGTGCCTGTAAGAGACCCCTTTACTCTTTCACCACATGAGGACACAGTGAAAAGAGGCCATAGATGAACCGCAAAGTGAGATCGCACCAGACGCTGGACCATCCAATGTCTTGATTTTGAATATTGCAACTTCTAGAGCTCTGACAAATAAATTTCTATTGTTTATAAGCCACTCAGTTTAGAGTATTTTTATAGCAATCAAAACAGTCTAGGATAGATAGAAAGACATAAAATAATGAAGTAACAACTTAAAAAACTAATACATAAAGTTAATGCAAATCTAATTAAAATTCCAGTGGAAACTTTTTTGTTTGTTTTTAAATCCAAAGGCAAAATAATTAGGCTAAAAGGCCAAGAAAAAATATGTAAGAAGAACTGCTGTAGGGAATTTGCCCTATTACAAGTTGTTATGTTAAAAAATATGTTGTAATCTAAACAATATGATTTGGCAGAGGCATAAACAAATGGACCAGTGGACAAACTAGAAAGTGCAGAAATACATGATGCCTGGGAAATAACAACATAATGAAAAGGTTATATTTCAAATCAGTGAGAAGATACGGTTATTTCACACCAAGTATTGACACCCTGACCATCCATCTGAAAGTAAAAATAAAAAATCTGATCTCTTTGTTACAATCTCAAATTGATTTATTGTAATTTTTTGTCAAGCTATAAAATTATGTTCATGAGACTTTTTTTTTTTTTAAAGAAAGATGCAGGCAGGAATAAAGGTGAGTAGAAGCAGGCAGGAAGAGAGTAAAAAAAGAAGCACTTTTATTTTATTTAATTGTTCATCTTGGTTGTTCCTCCTTGGTCCCTGGACATGAACCCTGGTCCTTGAAATACACGTGAACTGTGTCCAACTGCTATCCACCAGGATGCACCAAAAGATACTTTTTCTTAATATAGGATTTATCACTATAAACTTTCTTATTAGGATTGCATTTGCTATATCCCATCAGCTTGGGGATGTTGCATTTCCATTTTCATTTATTTCAAGGTTTTTTCCCTTTTGGTTTCTTCTTTGGACCATGGGGTTGTTCAAGAGCTCACGGGTGAGGCGTCCCTAGTTGTGTATAGTCTTCTTGCTGGAGTCCATGCCACCGTGAATCGGTTCCATGTTCCTTAAGACTCTCCAAGGGTCCCATCTGCTGCTTCTCTTACAATTTCTGCTCCCAGTGTACTCTGGATGAAGTGAGAGAGAAGGGGACCATGTCGGTAGCCTCTCACACAGCTGGGGTAGCTGGGTTCTCTCCCTCATGCTCTCACTTGACCCCACAGGCCAAGACACTCTCTCTTGGACTGAGTTGTGCTGCTTTGGAGAAGGAGCTGACACAGATACAGTCAAATGGCTCCTCTTACTTAATCCAATGCATTTAAATTTGTATTTTCCCCTCGAATACCATGCTGGATCCTCTCCGGAATCTGAACTTCCACAAAGTTCCTCTATTCACATGTCGCATGTCACCTGAGGGCAATTGTCTAAAACAGTGTTCTCAGAGAGTCCTGGATGGCCACTGAGAGGGATTGGGGCTGGTTCACGAGTCACTTCAGAATCCACAACTGAGATGGAGGTCTACACACCCATTACTCAGTGCATGAGTGGGTGAGACTCCCCTGGGTCCCATGGCATAGGGTGCTGTGTGGTATATAATGATTCCACAGCTCTACAAAGGCAATTTTTTCCATGGATGGATGGATGGATGCTGAACGAGGGGTAGCAGTTAAAATGACTTATCCAATCATTTTACTGGTTACTTCACTGCTGGTTCTTAAATATTAGTAATGGTTATTACAGGATCATGGAAATTCAAGTGATTTTTACTTTCTCATCTTTACTCTTATTGATTAGTTGGCTTTCTTATTTTCCACAAATGAGCAGATGTTGATCATATAATCTGAAAAACATGAAATTAGCTTCATTTTGGGGAAACATCCTTATGATTATGACATTCATCTACTCTCATATTTTGCTTTTAGTTTTTGCCCAGTTTTGCCAGTTTTGCCCATACTTACCCAGTTTATCCCAAATTATGTATCACCAACAACTGTATTCCTGCCATGGATAACAAAATTCTTTAATATCATAAGGTACTTTCTATTCAGAATTAGAATCAAACTTTGACTCTGCATTCTTCCATTGAAAAATTATGGGATGGCATTTTGATATCCTGTACCAAATAAAACACAGGGGCAATTGCTAAGCAGTGCTCAGCAAAGGAAAGAAAGTGTAATCCAATCCACAAGGAAGGTTTTGATCGAAAATGTCATCATTTTCTTCTCCTGCTAGTCACGCAGAAATCTAATTACTCTCATTTGATTGTCTATGGAGGATAAACCTAAGAGGAATAGATTATAGACAATTTGTATTGATTTTAATCTTAGATATCAGCAAATGGTGGTTTTGCACTTTGCATATAGTTACTTAGCTGGGTTAAGAATAAAACTTAGTCAATAATTTTTTTAAAAATCCAACAACTTATTTTTAGAGTTTATTATTCTGCATATGTTGGGAGCTAGGAGATAACCACCATTTATTGAACATTTTCTGTATGTCAGATCTCTTAAGCACATGATCTCAACTGTTTCTCCGGTGAAAATAATGATCTCCCCCTTGAAGATGAGAAAGTGATCAGAGGACCAAACATCAAATGAATCGCGGAGTCAGGATTGAAATCTAGTCCTGCCTGACTGCAGTGACCATAGTGCTCTGCTCCATCATCAAGTTTATAAAAATAAACAGACCACACCTTGTTGTCCTCACACGCCTGCAGTGTGTTTATCTGCAGAGGAAGCTCATAAGTAGACATCAGCTCATTTAATCTTCATAGCATCCCCATGAGGGAGAAATGACTATTTTTAGAGTCAAGGCAATCAAAGCCCAGAGAGAAGTTAGTTCTCTGCACTTCACAGGGTGTAGCTCAGTGGCACATCTTCCCCAGAAAGTTGTCCTGAACTCAACCACACCTGTTTTCGCTGCAAAGTTGGGGCTCATTTTCTCGCCCATTCATGCCTTGCAGCAGCCTCTCAGGGTTTTGTAACTCTAGAGAATCTGTAGACTCATCTCACAATAAAAATGAACAATGAGGCTGCAAGAGGATTCATGAATTCTTTCCAAATTATCAACGCCACACTAGACTGAATAAACCATCTCTTCCTCAGCCACTCAGGGGAAATTTTTTCTTGTCACTGGTATCAATATAAACATGATTTGGGGCCTCTTGCAGCAGAAAGAAGAGTTTTAAAAGTCCTATGTCTCCTCCCGGCCCCCCGCCCCCCAAAAAACCCCTAATGGCATTTGCTATTCAAGTGTAATTCAAATCTCTCTCTCCAGCCTCCAGGATGTGCTCAAATAGAATGGACCAAACAGGAAGCCTCACACACTGCCAACTGACATACCCCAGGTCACAGATGTCCTACCATTTGCCTGGTGTGTCCTAGTTTATTTTATCTCAAGGAAAACAAAGATGCTGTATGCTCGAAGACAGAAGGCAAGGCATTTAAACTGGGTATAGGTTTCTAGTTACAGAAATCTCTGTCTAAATTAAAAAACAAATGACTTTGTGTCCATCCCTTTCCCATATCTGGTCCAGGACTCCCTCATGTGGTCCAAGGACCATGTCCATCACCTGGAGTGAAAGCTGACAGAAATGAGCATAGGCAGGGAGGAGGGAGACATGCAGGCATTGTCATGCATGACTGGCCAGTAGCCAGCAGGCACAATTAAACAGTGAGCGCTGGGGATCTTTCTGGATGGGTTCAAGCTCCCTGGCACTGCTGTGATGAGATGTTTTGCACTGTTCCCCCCGCAGTCAGGATGTGACATATTCCCTTCCTCTTGCTCTTTCCTTGTCTCTTCTGCACTGTCCTGGTGGTGCACTCCCCTGCCCGTCCCCCCACATTACCCAGCACAGACATGTAGATAACTTCATTTTGACAAGAGTTTGGTGGGAGCAGATGCAAGAGGAATTGAAGCAGAAGTGGTCTTCATTCAAAGGAAATCTGTTCTTCTTTTAAAATGCTATATTATTTTCCAGAGGCAAGAATTTTTTTTAGCTTAGTAGGTGTAACTGCCAAGGGAGAAATCTTGTCACTATTTCCTTTTCTTTGTGATCATTTACATCCTGAATTGGATTGCACAATTTGGCTTGGTGAGGGCACCTCTGTTTTTCATGAAGGGGAAGAATGCTAGGCTGTGCTTTTTAATTGTCTTTTGTCACTTAATTCTTATAAAGTTTGAGATAGGCTGGGGTTCTTGAAATGGTTAGTATGTGAGTTATCAGAGTTATATATATGAAACTGACCTTGGAGGGAGAAAAACAACACAGGCTCATATTAACAGCGTTAGCTTGGAGTATTAGGGGAAAGGAATGAATGAAGGAGAGAACCCTTTGCTCTAAGGATAAATCAAACAGAGAAAACTGTGAATGATCTCTTGCCCCTAAGACTGCTACCATCTTGATGAATATACCTAGTCCTATACCCCATTGTTTTCCTTTCATTGGGAAATTCACAAATATATAGAGAATTCTCTCTATGTAAAGTAGGCAAACCTCTAAAGTGGGCATGTCAAAGGCATCTCTCAATGCAACAAGCATGTATTAATCCCTCATCAGGAAGTGTCACCGGTATTGGATACAATGAGGACATATGCCGGGGGCCAGTTATTAAGAAGGGGACACAAACATGGCTAAAGATAAGTGTAAATATGGGGACCTGAGAGATGGGGACCTGAGTCACGTCATGAAGTCAGATTCTAAAGTGACAAAATTGTAAGGGCCTGTGAATGTAGAACAGACAGGAACAAATGTGTACTGAAGGGCACGATGTGCCCTGATTTGCTAAGCCTATACCTGAGTGTGAGAGGGAGACACTCTATTGTAACTCACGAGAGACTATCAACTAAGTTAAATGGAGAGCACATTTTCATTACAATAAGATGCGTAGAACATCATGAATGAAGATGAGGATGCTGTGGACTGGTTTATTATAGGGGTATAAAGATATTTATAAAGATCGTTCACTGTCTAGAAGCTGACCATTTTTAAGTTTTTACATGTTGAAGTCTCCTTTCAGGGTTATTTTGTTGTTGTTGTCTCTTTTTAAGGAAAGTCACAGGCAGGAAAGAAGAAGGCAAGCAAAGGCACACCAGGGCACACCACCATTGAGGGGTTTTTAGGAATTTAATTCAGAAGTTTGGGAAGGCACTACTGTACACTGGTTTTGAGCTAGGGGGGAAATATGTTTAGTTCACCACTTAAGGTATTCTCTTTTGCCTCCTCAAAACTTGGGCTGAAAAGTAAAGGTTGTAAACAAATTGGGATGCTTTTCTGGGAGTAGACCAAGGATAACAGACCTAAGCTGTTTGAAAGTGGAATCACTTACATTTTGATACATGACTGAAACTCTGCTTCTTGCTGAAAAACAGTCCCTGTGGGACTGGGATTCCTTGGAAGTGGGATTCCTGACCTGCATCCTTAATACTAAAGGAAACAGGAATTGCATTATGTCTATCTAAGGGAGCAAAGTGGTTACTGAGAAGGTATGAAGGAAGTTTAGCTTTGGGTTGAATTTCAGTTCTCCTGTCTTACTAGCTGTGTGGTTTGTAGTTTCTTAGCTTCTCCAGGTCTTGTTTCCTCTCCTGTAAAAAGGGAAATTAAACCCAGTAATAGGCATTAGAGATAACAGAAGCAAATGTACCCAATATATTTCAGATATGAACATATTATCAGTAATTATTGTGATTTTAATTGTGTGAGTTATAGTGACTACATTCTTGGGATAGCCAAGATGTTTTGTGCAATTGATAGCTGCTCGTTAGAAAATAAGAGGTAAACAGAGTTAGGTTCTAGCTTTATTATTTGTATAAACTCATTTACGCTCATGCTTATAGTTTTGGTGTCTAGCTTTTGGGAACTGTGTGCCTATCCTGAACTTCCTAATTCCTTTCTAGATATTTTTAGTGGCTGCTCCCATTAAGTCTGTAAGGAAGATTTATCTATAATGTATGGGATTTAAAGAATTAAGCATGTCAGGGCATTAATACTAGAAAAGCCTCTTGACATTGATTTTCCCTCTGAAATAGGGATAAGTGATGATCCATGGGTGAGAAGACCCTGAGAAGCAGTCAGTAAAGATAACTGGAAAGACATATAGGAAGCACAATTGGTGTATCAGTTAGCTTTTGATGTGTAACAAACCATCTTAGAAGTTAGTGACTTAAAACAACAATAATCATTTGTTCATTATCTTATAGGTTGGTATTGGGGGCTGGGTTCACCTGGATAACTCATGTGATGTTCTTGCCTGGGTTTACTCGAATGTCTACAATTAGTTGGCAGATAGATGGGGAGGCTGGAGGGCTCCTTTCATACATCAAACAAATGCAGGAAAGCAGTAGGAATCTAGGTTTTTCTTGATGTGGCTTCTTCAGAAGGCTACCTTACGTTTTCATATGGTAGCCTCAGGATTCCAGTAGCAGCAAGAAAATCAAAACCCTAAAACGCATAAACATTTTTTAATTTTTGTGTATAATTGTTATGTTCCATGGACCAAAGTAAGTAACATGGTTAATCTCAGATTCAGGAAGTAGAATCTAGTGGAATAATAGGATCCTCCTCTTTATGGGAGGGGCTAAAATATTGCGGTGATTTTTTTTTTTTTTCAGTCCATCATGTTGAGGAATGCAAATGAAATGAGTCTCAGATGTAGGCGGAAAGGATGGGGTATAAAGAGGTAATCAATTTATAGAGTACCTGATAAGACTAGACTTGATTGCGATTGCTCAAGTATAACTTCAAAAAGTTAAGAGTTTTTGAGCAGAAATTCTTTGAATAGAGGTCCATTGGGGTGGGGTGGGGGACTTTGCTAAGTTCAGTAGAGATGGGTTGGATTTGCTATCACTGATGTTAAGAAACAAGCTATGTATTGTTGGTTTGATTGCCTAGAGATTTCAAATTGAGCCATTATAGGGAAGTTGAACAACCAAGTTGACCTTTGTCAATGCAATGGGAAGAAGATCTTTAATTAATATGTACATTTCTGGAAATCAAAAAATGTAGATTCTACTCCTGGCTTCACCACTTACTGTAAATTAAAATCTTGTACAAATGATTTCACTTCTTTCAACACGTACCTATAAAATGGAAACTCCAGAATAAATAATCTCTGAATTCTATTTGCTCTCTTAAAAAGGATTTTATCTCTAAGTGAATTCATGTAAACCTTGCCTGAGTAGAGCTAGTAGAATAATACAGAAACAGACCATTTGTCTTTTCCGCACATATTTACTATGCGATGGACCCTGTGATAAGATCTGGAAGTGTCCATGAACAAGATGAACAAGACGGGCAAGGTCTAAGTCATGGTTGGTGGATGCAATGGGATGGGGGAAGCAAACACACAGGAAAGCTGATCAGTCAACATGATAGTTACCCATCATCTTAAGTGTCATGAAAGAAGTAAATTGGGTAATGAGAGAGAGAGAGAGAGAGAGAGAGAGAGAGAGAGAGAGAGAGAGAGAGAGAGAGAGAGTGTGTGTCTCAAGGGCTACTTTAATTATAATAATCAAAGAGGTACTTTTGAGGAGATGACATTTAAATTAAGACCTGGACATGAGAAGAAGCCTAACATGTAAAGAATGTTACAGGCAGAAATGTTACTTTCAAAAAGTCTGAAAGAATAGAAAGGTATAAACAAGTAGTGTGAACAGGAATTCTGGTAGGGAAAGTAGAGGGTGTCATTATGACAGCTTGCATTATCAAAAAAGACAACCTCAACAGAGACAAGGATTTTCTGTAAACCACGTTCTTAAGCACCAATTAGTTTTATGAACAAGGAATATAAAAGAAATGATAAGATACTCAAGACAGTTGGGAGACATTAAGAAATTCAATTCTTCCTTAACTATCAGTAACAATGGAAGTTACAAAAAAGAAGTCTTGGGAGATAAATCTAGAGAAGCCAATGTAGCTGCCTACAAAAAGAACTCTCTGATGAACTCAAATGTGAAAAGGCAAAATATAGGCTTAGAAAGACTGAAGCCAACAATGGGTAAAGTTACGAAACTGGAAAGAGCAATAGGAGAAAAAATGAACTATTATTGGTGATAGGAGGATAAAGAAAAAAGAGATGAATATTTGAGGATATTTGGTACAATATTAGGCAGGTAGATTACAGAAAAAGACCCCATTCATCTAGCATTTGGTCTCTATCAAGTAGAATGATACTAGAAAATCAAATATATAGAACAAGAATGTTGAAAAAGACAATTGGACTCCAGGATAGATAAAAGCGATGGGAGATTTTGGTATAGATGAAGTTGGCATAGGAACAAAATTGATGGACACTGGATAGTTATTTGTTAGTAATCCTTATTTGTGTTATGAACCTGTATTATTAAAAAATAAAGAGCAAATAATTATGTTCTGATTAGCAGAGTATCCCATTGGTGCTATGGTATAGTGTTGATTATGATATTTATATTGCTGTTAAACCTCTTTCTCAAGGAATTGTCTTTTCTTCACTACCCTCATTTATTAGAAGTTTAGTTGTTTTCTTTCAAGACAGACTAAGATAATTGTCGAGCAATCATCATTTTCAGCAACTTTATAGCGTGTATAGTGCTCTCACGTACTTTATCTTATTTGGTCTTTATCTCTACTCTTCAAGCAGGAAGAGCATATCTGATTTTACCCCCTTTCACAGCTGAGAAAGAGGAGACTCACAATTATGATAACAGAATCAAGGAGTTGCTCAGATATACTCAAATTTAATCCTTGCAACTCATGTTCGGTGTTCTTTATACTTAACCATCTTTAATTAAAGAGCTATGTTCAATAACTTAAATGCATCAAAATGTGGAATAAATAATTTACAAGCTTTAGCTATTGAATATATCAGTTGTCTAGAGAGAATTTCTAGGTTCGATTTGAATTCCAACATAAACATGCTAATGTTCCTGATTCTGTTTCCATGTTCTGAACACGGGCTGTTCCTCTGATGAAGACATTAGGTCTGGTTTTGCCTCCATGATAACAAGGTCACTGGGGTCCAACACACTGAGTTGCTACAGTCCTGCTTTGGTACACTGTATGGGTGAGAGAATTGGTTTGGGGAGTCGGTATGAGTTCCTGCTCACAGAGCTGGGACTGTTGGAAGCTTCTGAAGATAAATGGAAGAACCCCTTCATCACTCCAGAGAAACCAGGTCCTGAGTCATCCTTAGAATTTGCTTCATCTCACTCAATCCCTCTAAAACACAACACTATTCTAAGATGAGCTGTAGGGGAAAAAGTTACACTGAAGAAGGAAAATGGAGGAGAGTCTGGCATTTCTTGTTAATTTGCTGGTTATTTCTTAAACAAACAACTCACAGGCATTTGAAATGAGTTATTTATTTTTGCCTCTGATGCCCCCGTCTCAGAACAAAAGCAAATGTACTATTAATTCTCATTTGCAACACTAGTTTGATTTCGATTTCCATCTCAATTTACTTTTATGCTTTGTGGTGGTGTGGGTGTGATTTAGGATCTAGAGATGTCACAAGGGAAAGATCGGATGGTTTTAAAACAAATGCTCCTGAGGAGTTTTGTCTTGTTTTCAGATTTTGACCTGCCTTTGGTTAAGTTTCCCCATAATATGGACTATCACTAATTTGGTGAAACCTATTCTTTTGAAAAGTGACCCCCTCTTTTTATTTTTTTAAGAGCTTCTGAGTATTCCATTAACTGCTAGATTGGTTCCACAATGTCTTTGTAATGACTTTTTGCCTCCTGGGAGATTTCTCTCTATCTTATATCCTTAATTAATAAGTTCTTTACCAATTGCCACACAATAATAGAGTATTCTTTTAAGTTTAGTAAATGCGTTGATGCTTGTTAACTCATTCTAGGTCTCTAGCCTAGAAAACCTGTGTGGACACTGTTGATGGAATTTTGTGCACATGAATGTAGGTGTTCTGGTCCCAAGAGAAAAGGATGACACAAATTAATCCACAGTCTTCAAATGATTTTAGGCAGGTAACCACTTGTGGATGGGAAAAGCTGAATAGCAAATTACAGTCCTGTAGGAGAACAAAGATTCCAAACATCATTTAGATTCTTGAGAGTTCTCTAGGAAAGAAAAAAGAGAGAGAAAGATGATGTTATAAGCCCCCTGCAATATGCCTGTGACAATCATTTCCTGTTGTCCAGTAAAATATAATCCAAGTAATGCTGCTCAATCATTGCCTCATGTAGTTATTCACTCATTCATTCATCACTGATATTTTTCACGGTCATCATACACCAAGTTTAGATTGATAAAGGAGAATGAAACATAACTCTTATTCACCAGAAAAAAAATGCCATGTCAAATGTTTCCATAGAGGATAATATATAGAAGAGATATATGGAGGAAGGAAACGACCAGTTGGATATTCTTCAGATGGGGTAGGGAAGTCTACTCCACCCTGTGCTCCAAGAATTTATATGCTTTACTTTAAAAAAAATGTTAACTTGAAATTTTCAAAGAACTAAAGCAATCCAAAACAATAAGCTGCAATGCTTCCACAAATGGGTGGGAGTGAACAAAGGAGGCCTTACTAATTATTTAGGAGTTTGATAAGATTAGAGAATTCTAAAATACTAGAAATTAATGAGACTACAGGTCTTTCACTCTGTAGATGAGGAAATAAGCAGAGAGGGGTTAAGTACATTGTCCAAGGTGAAATAACCAATTAGTGGTAATATGGCACTTGTGTTATCTTTTTTCCACTCAATCCAGTGATGCCCTACTGAATACTTCTGAATTCACATGTCAAATTCATCTCCTACCCTTCCATTCTCTCTGCCTACTTCAGTCCTTCATTTTATGCCAACCAGACAACACAAATGTTGCCTTCTTAATTTTCTTCTCCTGGGGTGATTTTCTTCTCCTGGTACAAGACCTGTAGTCTCATTAATTTTTAGTATTTTAGATTTCTCTAATCTTATCAAATTCCTAATGAATTAGTAAGGTCTCCTTTGCTCACCCCCACCATTTGTGGTAGCATTGCAGCTTTTTATTTTGAATTCCTTTAGTTCCTTGTAAATTTCACCCTGTTCAAAGATCCTTGATGGGTCCCATGCCCTATTGCATAAAGGCCCGTGGGTAGAGCATTCAAAAGCCTCCTAGATCTGCTTCCAACCAATCTTCTTAGAATCCTTCTACATTTTCTTATGGTTACGCTGCCCCAGTGTTTTGATCACACCTTTACAAGCTAAGTCTAAGCCCACTTATGCTTTTTTCTCTGCTTGCGTTTAGCTAACACGAACAATTACTACCTTAAGTGTGGGGACATGAAGCTGACCAAGATGGACAAAGTGTCTGTTCTCTTGAGGATGCTTTTCTAATGTAGAGTCCTTGGTCAGTGTCCTGTATAAATATCATTTTCTTTGTAAGCCCCATTGAAATAGTGATTGGGCTCAGTTCACATGTATCCCAATTTTACATCCTGGGGCTGGGGAGAACAACTAAAATGAACAACTAAATAAAATATAATGCCTGTTCCTCCTCTCTCTTCCTGTCTTCCTTCCTCTGCTCACCTTCATTCCTGCCTTCATTTCTCCTTTAGAAAATTATCATTTTCTTTATTTTCTATGATTCATAAAAGATAAAGAAACACTATTCCAACATATGATTGAGTACCTGTCATTTCCTTTACTGTCTGGGAACATAAGACCCAGAGCAAATAGTAGCTTATCTATGATACTATCCTCAGTTCCCTTCACTGATAATTTCCATTCTGTATGTTCATGTTTAAATCATTTAGACATTCATTAAATCAATAAATATTTATTGGTCACACACTATAAATGCAAGGCATGGGTCTATGTGTTAGGAGTACAGCAGTGAAGAAGAATCTATGTCTCCATGAAACCATAAGCGTACTGAGGGCAGGGACAATTGCCTTGTCATCTTGGTTTTCTAATTTAAACAGTATCTTCTAGTATTTCGTTATCTTTTAGATTCATTCCACAATGTTTGCTTAATGGAGTATTTCATAATAACAATGACAATAATAATGATGAATTTCCAGGCATTCTCACTGAATTACACAACACTCTTCTAAAGCAACTATTCCTATCATCTTCAAATTACAAATGAGAAAACTGAAGCCCAAAATTGTTAGCTAACTTCCTCAAGGTCACCTAGGTATAAGATGGCACAGGTATTCAATAAATGCTTCATACATTTAACTGTGTCACATACCTGAGGGTCATGTGATATTTAAGATACACTTATTAAGAAATTATTGGCATGTTTTAGAGACAAGAAAAATCTAAATATACAAAAATGACTGCAACCTTTTTATCCCAAAGTAAAACTCAGATCTTCAATCTGGAGAACTGAGCAGTAAACCTTTCTCCCATCATACAGGAGATGAGTACCATAGGGTGGTTGAGCAACACCTGAGAAGTAGAGTTCCTTTGGAGGGTATGTCAGAATCATTTGCCAAAGGAGTGATGCAACTGGTTGTCTGACTCTGGATGGTTCTGGAAGTTTTTCTCCAAAAAGTCAATAAATAAAATCAGTAGTTGAATTATATGCCTACCTGAGGGAAGACAGGGTTTGGGGATTTTCCGAGGCCTCCCCTTCTCTAGGACCCTGCTTTGATCAGTGTCCATCATCACCAGCACTTTGTCCTATAATTCTAGAGACAACACACAGTGCCTAGGGGGCCATCTCATCTCTGCCTTCTCAGTGAATGCAACATCTCACCAGAAAAAAATGCTGCATCAAGAGCAAAACACCACAAGAACCAAAAGTCACAGGACGACTATGAAAGGACTGAAGCTTGCCGGGACTGGGGAGGTGGGGGGTGTGGTGGATGAGGTGGAACTCAACCATCAAACAAAGATTAATGCAGGAACAGAGAAGTTCCAGGCAAGCCTCCGGGACCAGCGGTAATCAGGGCCTGTGTTTTCAATGTCACTTGATTTCCGCCATCGCCAGGAACACGGTGGCCCCTTGCTGAAACAGGATTTTCAAACTGTCTTGAAGACCAGTGTTGCTCGCTAAAACATTAGCATTTACGAAGGACAGTCTAGGAAGCTAAAGGGATTTAAGTGTTGGCAGGATTATGAGACATAGTCCAGGATGAGAGAGAGAGAGCGAGCAGCAGGAAGGAAGTGTTATTCCAGAGTCATGGGCAGATTGTACTTAAAAACTCCAGAGTGGTTTTCAAATTCTGTCCTTCCTTCCCTTCCCACATTCCATTTCAAGCTTTGGTGCTCTTGCCAGGAGCGTTGCAATGGGGACACTGAACTCCAGGGGGAGCCCGAGCTTCCTTGGTGGGCTCTACACTTGGTGTTGAAAAGAGAACTGTAAAACTGTTTCAAAACAAGAGTCCATGAGTCGTGGCAAGAACCAAAAAACTGTAGCAAAGCAGTCTGTGATGTCTTACATGAAAGGCAAAACAATTCAGTGATTGAAAACAAAGGTCAGATGACCAGGCCCGGGGCTGGTGTGGGTTTGGTTATTGCTTGCTTAATGTGTCCAGAGTTCCAGTGCTGAGCGTCCTGAAGGTGGGCAGTGGGGCTGATAGCAAACTACATGCATTTGCTAATGCCACTCAGCTACAAATAAAAGTTATCAAAATGCAAATGCTATGTTACATACATCTTCCCACAATTTAAAAAGTCTATCATTGTGCATTTGGATAGACCCAATGATTTAAATTGTCGTGAAGTCATTTTTAGATGAAGCTGATATCATTCTTTAACACAAAGCAAAACAATTGGCACTGGAGGCCGGGTAGGCTGATGAACCTCTCAGCTAAATCATTCTCCAAATTCATCTCTTTGTGGAAACAAGATCAGAAAAAGCCACAGTTGGGTTCACCCCATCGTTTTGCAGAGCAAGGCATGGAACTGCCTTGAGCTCTGTTCAGACTGAGACCCAGGCCCCCACCTCCTAGGCCTTTGGGTGGCTGGTTCACACACTCCAAACTCAGGTTTTGCTCTCCTGAGGGGAGGCTTAGAGACACCTTCTCTGGGCTACCTGCATTTATTGTCTTTCTCACTGAACTAGACACCAAACTTCTAGAAAATAAGGATTCAGGAGGCTGTCACATTTTCTTTCACATGAACCTAAAACTATCCATGTAAGTATTTGGTTTAAAAAGTATATTTAAGGTGCCCCCTGTGACTCTATAGATAACGTGCCGGTCATGTATAGTGCCCAAGGATCTGAATGAAAGGATGGGGAAAAATGAGAAAAACATATTTAATAGTCACAGCCTATTTAAGTGACCCATTTGAGGTCACCCAGCAAGTCAGCATCTGACTGTAATATATAAGACATAATCTGATACATGCATCTGTTGAACTCATCTTCACATAATATTAATATGAATCCCCCAATCACATCCCTTTCCTTAGTCCCCGCAAAGACACCAGAATGACTAAGATTAAAAGATGACCTACCATGTGCACAGAAAACTCAAATTCCTGAGAGGTCACTGGACAGAGTTACGCAGGTGAAGGACAAGGACAGGAGTGCCAGCCTGACTCTAAGATGGAAGGAAGCCTTACAAAAGGGTGAGCTTCCATCAGGCACCAAGGTAACTCAGTTGTCTGTTGACTCCCACACCCACTGATGTCATCACTGCCCAGTAGTGCTGGTGTCACAGGCCTTCATCACAGGGCTCTTGCATTGAGAACCTTTGGGGAAGCACAGGGACACCAGGGTAGGGAGGAGTTGGAGGCTCCCTAATGACAGACTAGTGCCTACAAGTCATTGTTCTGCCTGGACACCCACCTGTCTCCATGAGCAATGGCCAAGTTCCATTCCAAGTTCTCGGACTGCCCAGAGAGCCATCCCACCTCGACTCAGGTCTCCACTGGCCTCGATTCAGACGTGAAGGGCAAAGGCTACCTCTGTCCAAGATGGGATATGGGTCGCTCTGCACCTTCTCCCTAGGAACTTGTTTTCCCCTCTGCTGTGCATCTCCAGCTTACGAGTTTACCAAAAGTATTTCCCCTGAAATAGATGTTTGCTGTAGGCTAGTTTGTCGGTTCCAAGAACACGAAAAATAAACTAAGAAAATTAGCCCAGTTCATGATGAATTAGATTCTCTGGGTGATCTTGAATGGTTCACAATACCATCTTTAAAACCAAACAATGGATATGGATAGTTTTAGAGTCATGATGAGAAATATGCGACAACTTTCTAGAGAACTTTGGAAGAACAGGCACACTACAAATCCTAGCGGGCATTGTTCTCCCTTCTAACCCCATCAGTAACTTGACTTGAATTCACAACCATAACTACATGGGAGCTGAAATCACATATGTGCTTTCTCAGTGTCTTTCACCTTGTAGCAGTGTTATCATATGACCAAGACAAAGCACTAAGCATCTCAATCCTGGATTTAACTGCTCACAGTGAAAGCGGCTCCCCTGGTCAGTTATTCATTGTCAAAGTCATTGGCCAGGACAGAGTCCTTTAGGAACAGCCTCCATCACTCACTGTTGTCTACTTGCAGCCTAAGCATAGACCCTTGTTGGTTCACGTTATCTCTCAGTGTCCTGATCCACATCCGCTGTGGACCAAGGGTTTTTGGTTCTTTCCTATCCAGGAGTGAGGACTTTCAGAAGCCTGCTCCTTCCTAATCAATCAATTGTCATGAGCTCTCAGATGGATCAGAAGAGGGAGTAAGAAGTGACAAACAGTGACAATGACTCAGCAAGTCTCCCATTCTCATGAGTACCTGTACCTACAGGTGACTCTTGGTGACAATTAAACATATGTCATCCAAAATGTGCTCAACCGAAAAGGTAATTCTGCTGGGCAGAAGATATGAACAGGACATATAGATGGCCGACAGGCCCATGTAAAGAGGTTTGCCATCTCTTATCATTAAGGGAATCAAATCAAAACCACAGTGAGATAATACCTCACACCTGTGAGCACCACCTATGTTAAAAAGACTGGAAAAAGCAGGTGTTGGAGAGGGTATGGAGAAAAAAGAACCCTCTTACAGTGTTCATTTGTGAGAATGTGAAATGGTTCAACCTCTCTGGAAAACAGTATGGAGTCCCACTAAAAATTAAAACTAGAGCTACTTCATCATCCACTTCTAGGTATCGATCTGAAGAATGAAAAATATACATTTGAAATAGACACACCTATCATGTATACCATAAATCTATATAATATTATGGTGCAATGTTCCTTAAATAAAATTAACTTAAAAAGAAATGGAAGCAACCTAAGTGCCCATCAGCAGATGAGTAAAAACAAAGCTGTGGTATATATATGCAATGAAATACTACTCAACTTAAAAAAATAGATGAAAACTTGTCATTTGCTACTACATGCGTGGAAGTAGTGGGGAATATGAAATAAGTCAGAAGTAGAAAGACAGATATGGGATGACTTCACTCAAGTGGAATATAATGAAACAGTGCAAACCAATAGACAAAACAAAACAAAAACACTCATGAACTCTGACAGTAGCGCTGAGGTTACCTGAGAGGCGGAAGAGACTGAGAGCAAAGGGCAGAAGTAGGTACAAATAGACAGTGATGGAGGAATATAAGAACTTGGGTGGTGGGCATGGTGTGGCACATACATTTGAAGAAGTGTAAACTTGTACTCCTAAAACATATATAGTGTTGTAAACTACTGTTACTTCAACTTTGAAAAAAAGTTTTGTGAATCAAACGCATAAATGATCAAGAGAGCTATAGACAAGTTCAAGCTTTTCAAAACTTATCTTTCCAAGAACTTACCATTGGAAAAACATAGTTATTCATTTTACTTGTTTGCTTAAAATTGTTTTCCACGTAGCTGGCAAATTTCATGAGAGGAAGTACTGTACATAGCTAGTCCTTCCTGGACTTCTAGAGTTGAGTATGGTATACAACTCCTGGTTGGATTCGCCCAGATAACTGGTGGAAAAATCAAACTCTCTGAAGATCATTATTTCATCAGACCCTAAAGCTGACAATTTTCTTCAATGATCCCCTTTTACAGATCAAGAAATTGCATCTAAAGAAGTGAGGTCATTTAACAAAGTTCATACCATATTAGCAGCAGTAGCATGTGCTTCTATGTCAATCCTGATGTGTCCCTCTGTGTCCCCAGGGCTCAAAGAGTTTCCGGATGGTGGTAGGTGTCAATACAGAGTTCCAGGGAGCACAGTTGAGATCCGCTAGTCTGTAACACCCAGATTCTTAAAATCAGTGAAGACATCATACACTCCACACAAACATTTGGTACTTGGTTTTCCAAGCATCTGATTAGCATCATCCCCTATAACTGCAACACAGCCATTGCATCTACAGCACTTGGTATATTAGAATGAAACGCATTCTGCCTTTTCATCTCCCATTAGACTGCTAGCTCCTTGAGGAAAGTCATCATTGTCAGAACATCACAGTCAGCCCAGTGCCCAGCCTGGACATCACAGATGCTCTGGAGTGCATACAGGTAGGAGAAGAACTGAAGACATGGTGAACATTTGCTGTGCTAAAGGTGTTGTTTCCTTACCACCTGGTTGCCAAACTTAGTGGACACCAAAGCCTAGTTAAGGATAGTTAACATCATGCGGCATGATTGCAAGAGCTCTTGTCAAGGGGAAGCTCCCAAGCAACAGGACCCATGTACCAATAACAGGATTGAGACAATGAGGTCATTTCTGGGCACGTAGAGCCTACTCGCCAGTGTCCTCTTTGTTGACTGAATGTGGGCACACTGGGCACATTAGTCAACTTTCAAAATGAATAATTTACTGTGGTGTTTCTGCCCAGGGTTCAAAATACAGCAGTGGAATCCCAGAACATGAACTGAGGGGTAGTGACCAGGCTGTTGAAAGCGGGTTGGTGAGCACATTGCCTGGGAAAACTCCAGGCAAGTCACTCTGTGCAGATTCTGTGTGGATATTCCAGATGTCAGGAGTCCTGGAGAGGACACGAACTTTGAAGTCAAGGCCCACTTACAATCACACCTCTGTGGCTTTCTGTCTGTTGGAGCCAAGCATGGCAGTTCCTTCACCTACTGGTACTTGCATTCCTTCATTAGTGGATGGAGCTAAAATCTTGGCCAGACAGAGGATTTGATGAGATAATGAGTATAAAACACCTAGCCAAAGGCAAGGCATCTGACTGATAATGAATATATCATGGGCATTTTTAGTTCACAAGGGTCTCCATAATATTCCGTACCATGGAGGCCCTTGTGGATCTCTGTACAGAGGTTTTTAACATGCTGATGAATTATCTTAATATTTTTAATAAAAAATTTTAGAGGGCTCTTAATCAAACAATCACATCACAATTACACTTATACATGACAGGAACAACAGGTGTTAAGGGACAGCTCTAGTGCATTTCTCAGGGTGTTGTCATTGTTTCAATATGGAAGTGAATATTGTTACTCAAAATTAATCCAAAGTTGAAATCGACAATGGCATTGCTATCATTTTGATAGTGACCATTTTCATTGAGTGTCAAACATTTGCCAAAAACTCATTAAGATCTACATAGCCATGACTTCGGATGAATCCTCCATGACTGTTAGTATTCAATGCATAGGTGGGTACCATTGACACCTCCTTGTAGAGATGAAGAAGTGAGGCTCAGAGACCAGTCACTCAGAGATGAACTGAGAGGTGAGCCATGTGGCAAGAGCAATTCACCAAGAGCTCATAGCAAAGAGTTGGCTGTGTCAGAACTCAAACCCAGGTCTGCCTCCCTCAACAGTCCATGCCTGCCTCGCAACCCATTGTGACTTTCCATATATACAAGTGGGAATACTTCCAATCTGAAGTCAGGAGTCCTGGTTTCTGAAATCCTAAGCCTTGCTGATTTTACAGACCCATTTAAGAAACATTTAAGGGGAATGGCACTCTATTCCAAGCTCTGTGCTAGTTTTGGTGGTGAATTTAATAACAGGCAAGTCCTGATTTTGTCTTCCAAGCAATTTACAAATCACAAGAAGTATAAAAAGGATCAAAACAGGGTACAAAGTTAGGTGTGGGCAAGGGGCAGAAATGCTGAGTAGGAGACCAGGCAGCTTCTCGCTTCCAAATTGGAACTTTTTTGCTCTATGGTAGGCCCCTTTTAACTCTCGTCTGAGTGGCACAGTTCAAGACAGACTCTAACTAAAGTCTGGGGCAGACAGGCTGGATAGACTGCTTTTAAATCCACACACTCCCCCGCTTCTAGCCCATCAATCCAGGATGCTGTTTCTTCCCAAGATATCTCAGACACAGCTCTCTTGGCACTGAGTT
Source organism: Solenodon paradoxus (assembly GCA_004363575.1). Taxonomy (NCBI): domain Eukaryota; kingdom Metazoa; phylum Chordata; class Mammalia; order Eulipotyphla; family Solenodontidae; genus Solenodon; species Solenodon paradoxus. The sequence goes on from RJWH01000172.1 coordinate 486,428, forward strand.
GCCTATCTAAGTTGAAATCATAGGTTCAACTCTGCTGCTATCTTCCCGGTAGGCTGGCTTCTCACCTTTTCCCCCTGCTCTGTCTTTTAAAAATGTCAGCCTCTCATCTTAGCAGTTAGCAGAGTATCTAGGAAACTCTCTTTTCAGAATTCTCTCCCTTCCTCAGGGATTTCTGATATCAGGGCAGCCTGGGCGAAGACAAGGCTTGGATCAGACTAATTTGCAAAGTGGGATTAATTGGTGAAAGTAGGTCCTTCTCACAATGAAATTTGTTTTTTTTTAAGGAAAGGTGCAGGCAGGAATGAAGATGAGTAGGCAAGCAGGCAGGAAGAAGCATTTTTACTTATTTTTATTTAGTTGTACATTTTGGTTGCTTCCCAGAGCATGAACCCTGGTTCTTAGAATGTATATAGACTGTGGTCAGCTAGAGGCAGCAGACTTAACTGCTACTCCACCAGGGTATGCCCTCACAATGCATTTTTTAACATAACTGTTATTATTATTTCTTTTGTTTCCAAAACCATACTCATTTTAAGATCATGAACTCACTTCTCAATCTGTGGGTCTCACACACCGCAGCTACCACCAGAGTTCCAGTGACTTTATCACCACCTTGCTCCCTCTCTCCCACCCTCTCCCCTCCCATCCCTGAACCCTCATCTAGTATCCTGTGAGCTTTCGCTGAGGTTTAGCTGTGTATTTCATTTCATTATAGTGCAAATATGAGTGAAACCATTGGGTATATCTCTTATTTTCTGACTTATTTCACTTAACACGACCCCCTCCAGTTCCATCCAGGTTATTGCAGAGGGCACAAGTACTTTTTTTTTTTTTTTTTGAGTAGCTGTCACAATGCATTTTAACACACCTGCTGTGTATGTAGGGATTGAACTCACTCAGTTAATGCTGTGGTTTGCAGAAATTAGTCTATGATTAGATGTTCTGTGTTTGACTTGATTTTTAATCCAAGACTGGTTTCCGTTCAAAATGAAGGCAAAAGCTGCCTTCGTTGAGTGACATGAGGAAAGTCATCAGATACATATCAGGAGGCCCAGAGATAGATAGCTTGCTGTTTCGCAGAGCGCCCTTAGCCCTGGCCATGGTCCGTGAATACCCAGCAGAGGGACATGTAGGAAGAAACCTGGAGGAATAAGAAACAGGCAAGAAGATTCAGTGTTTCTGGGGAGAATGGGACAATATCAAGAATAGATGGAATTGAGCAGTTCTGGGACTGCACGTGGGTGCCAATAAAAAAAGGGAGAAGGAAGTCGAAGACAGATGCTCATTTCACCTTTTTCTTAGGTCTGCAATTGCTAGAGTCACAATGGTGACTACACATCATCATGTCCAACAGAGCAATAGCAGTAACAATGAAGTAGTTGCTGTTATTGAGTGCTATTCATGCTGCATATGCATATTTCAAGTATCTCGCTGGGGGATGATTGTAGTCAGTCCAGCTAAGATTTGAGAACGGTTGCATTAGATAGAAGGGATGACACAAGAGTTGTAGGAGAATAGCAGGTGGAGGCATGTAGCATAGAACGATACAGTTGCATGACATGTAAATGACAGAAGGATGCCACTGAAAAGTCTTTAAGCAAGGGTCTCATTTGAAGCTTAAAAAGAAGAGAAAAACTCATTGAAACTTTCCTACTTTATTGATATGGTTAGCCTTGCAGAAGTACAAAAAGTACCCAAGCAAAACTAAAAGATCACACTTGGGGCTCCTTTTGGGCATAAGATTATTCCTCAGTGCTGATATAAAAGTTTAACTTGTTATTTCAATAATGCAATACTCTTCTTGGAGTACATTTAAAGCAAGTGTTAATTTAACCACTTCTCATCTTTTGTAAGATATTCCTAAGCCAGTGTTACCCCCTGTAAGTACCTTATATATAGACTCATTTATTCTTCACAGCAAATTTATGAGGTGCTATTATTATTGTGACTGAAAGATGGGGAAACTGAGGCACAAAGAAATTAAGAAACTTGTTCAGAGATCGCATAGCAAATGTGTGACAGAACCAGGGTTTGAACCCAGAGCAGGGCCTAATTTTTCCATATTGCTCCATCATACTATTCTGGTTTCCATTTTATGGGAATGATAATGAATATGCGCATCTGTGTTCTGTGTAGAGACTTCAGTATCATTTCAAGATATTTGAAGTTTTCCTGAGGACCACAGGTAGCAGGTAAAGTCACCTCTCTGAGAAAATCTGCCCAGTGGTTCATCATCCCAGCTGCACTTATCAGCTGGCCGAAGAGTCCCTACCATGACAGGTGCCTTGCTGAAGATGATACAAACTGAGAACAGAACCTGTTTTGCTTTGAATAATTTCCATTGTGACCCAGGAAAGACCTCTCTGAGTAAATAGATCATGGGAGGGAGTTATAAAGGCCTGATATTCTTGTTACACCCCCTGTGCCAAGCATTTTAACAGATATCATCTCAGATAATAATCACAATGACCAGTGATAGAAGTCACTATCTCTATTTACTGAGCTGAAATGACTTGCTCAAGATAATAAATAATAGAAACAGGACTTGGATCTCAGTTCTACTTGCTTGCTTTTTCTTACTTGTTGGGGAAGATTTCTGGGGAGTTCTTGCTTCCCCATGAAAAAGAGATAGACACGGCTGAGATTAATCTTTTTCCTTAGTTCTCTTTATCCTGCCTTGGATGCTGACCTATGGTTGGGTCTAAAAAATCATCTTGGAAGATGAGGGAAAAGTCAAGGGAATTAGAGAGAGATAAGCCCCAATAAGGTTGAGTTTGCAAAACCAACACCAACAATCTTTATTTAAAAAAATATTTTTGAGGTAAAATTGACATAAACTATTGGTAATTTTAAGGTGTGCACTATGTAGATTTGACGTATTTTTCTATTACAATGTGATCACCACCATAGTCAACTCCTCTCTCATAGTCACATAATTATCATTTCTTGTCATGGTGGGAACAATTAGATGTAGTCTCTTAGCTATTTTGAAATTTATAATATGATATTGTCTATAATCATGACGCCATACGTTAGCTCTCCAGGAAGTTGCATGTTTGTACCTTCAAACACCAGCTCCTCGATCCTCGTCCTCCAGTCCCTGATAACTGTCATTCCACCTTCTATTTTTAGGAGTTTGGCCTTTTTTAGATATATCAGTGATTTCATACAGTATTTGCCTTTCAATGACTTTTTATGTAACATAAACATGCTACTCTAAGTCAGGGCTTCTTTATTTTCAAGAAAACACATGTTCTCACACTAAGCTCTGTTCTGTCACTGAGATTTTGCCTCCTGGTCCTCAAAGATGCATCCTGTGAACTGTGATGACATATGACTTTGTCTGACCCCCACCATAAAGCGGGGATTATTATGGACAATATTCTGCCTCACAAACAATGAGGAAGTAAAGATCTTGTCATTTTGCCCCAAAATTTGGCTTCATAGAGAGATTTTGATTTCAAAAAACCAAGCTCTCAGCTACAGAGAACTGATTGCTGGTTTCCAGAGGGGAAGAGGTGAGGGGGTGAGTGAAATGGTAAAGGGGGTCAGCTGTATCCTGTGAACGGAAACTAGACTTTTGGGGGTGATGGTATTACAGTATATACAGGTGTCAACTTATAGTGCTGGATACCTGAAACCTGCCTAATGTTATAAACCAATATTACCTCAGCAGAAACCTATTTTAAAAAAGCATATTGTGGCTGATCTAAAGGAAGTTCAAGATTTCTTTCTGCAAAACATAAGGAAACACCATAGATCCATGCTACCATTACAGTTTCTTTTTTTTTTTCCCCTCTTTAATTTCCAATAAAATGGACTTGAGTGCAACCAAGTAAATTAAAGTGTCTGGAAGGAGAAGCTGGAAGGCAGACAGCCACATTTGAATGTGCATATTTCTTCAGCCGGCCCTCTGCCCATTGGGAGCTTTGTGATGTAGATTTCACTGTTTCAACTTTATCTGCTCTGCCTTCCTGAACTCTGGGAGGGAGAGGGGGAATGCCTACTCTGTTTTCCAATCCTTACCCCGAAAGGCTCTGTTTTGCAGAAAGAAAGCAATCCTTCAATCCCTGGACTTCTCTAAAAAGGTCATTTTCAATTCTTAAAAATTATAAAAATGTGAAGTCGGGACAGCTTTGGGAATCATTTGGTTCAATCTCTGATATAAAATAAATAAAAATGAGAATCAGACTACCTTAAAAATATCCCTTGAAGTTGCTTACTAATTTGTTAATGTTATGGCCCTGTGGACATGATTCACTTTTCTGTGTAACCCAGCCATTTTATTCTAACTCTTTTTCTTAAAATTGCCTGTGAAATGCACCATTTTAGATAGTATTCGAACTTGTCATAACATCTTGTTGTTCTCTCATGAATTCATAGGTTAAATAAAGACTTGGTACATAAAATAAAATTCCTTGAGGAAACTAGTATCACAGTAATTTAGGCAGAATTTGATCAAACTGTGTTGAGTATTTCTTCCCTCATCCTAATTGACCTTTCGTTTTTCATTAAAACTGTAAAAATAAAAAGAGAGAACCTCCCCCCAGAATATTTCATCTTCTCAAAATGATGCTCTGTAGACATGCAGATAATTGCTAATTTTGTAATCTCCTTTTTTTCTGAGCTTAAACAAGTCCAAATAAGAATCTTATTGGAATATCTTCCATTGTCATCTTTCTGAGTATGGTTCAGATATTTTTACAATGGCCACACATCCTCTAAACACAAAACACATTCTCCAGGTCTTGCCACTCCTCTGCCATGCATCTGAATGGATAGACAATCTGCCTCTCTGAGATTCTCAAAATATTTCCTGGGTTCTACACACACCTTGCTGATCCATCGACTAGGGTTGGTTGTTTTCCTTTGCTGCTCTACTCATTGTCTCCAGGATATCCAAATTAGTATTATTCTTTTTTACTGTAGCCATTCACACTGGACATGAGACTTAACCCTCAAAATGATGTCAGACTAATGATTTCCTGCTTTTTCCTGGTTTTATTTTATTGCTCTCCATCTCTTTTCTATGTGAGAAAATAAAAATGCGTTTTTCTCCTCAGCCAGAGACCACTGGTCCAAACGTCTGCATCCATCAGGGCCAGGTCGTCAGGGCAGAAGAAAGAGTCTAAAAGTAAGGCTCCTTTCAGAATTAAGTGCAGAGTGAGCCAGCGTTATCGACAGAAGCTCTCTCTCTCATAATTGGTCTGCAGATATACTCAAGACTTGGAAGGCCGTGGGCTTTGAAGAGGAGCCATGAAGTAAAGCTGTGTCCTGGCCAGCCGTCCTCCCTGAGTGATGGGCTGACACTGCCGTCCTCTGTCAGCACTATTGTTCTCATCACCCCCAGAGACCAAAGCTAAGAAAACCATGACTCAAAAGCAAATGGACTGACTCTCAAGGTCCCTACACCATTCTTCCTCCAAGAGAGGTGAATTTTCCTTTGAATCTCAGAACACAAGAGTAGGGCCTACTGCCTGTGTCTCTGTTGAATTGGATCTCTGTCTTCTAAATCTATACACTCCCAACCCTGTGGGGGAAAACAAAACAGAACATTTTGCTCCTGTTTTTACTTTTCTCCAAATAGAAGATGTACACAGCTCTGAAGTACAGACCACTACCTAGATTTCTACTCTTTATTTTCTGTCTTTCTCCTTTCTTGGTGCTACTTTATGATGGTATCCATGAAGATTCCATAATCTTATTAATATTTAACATTTATTGTTAGTCTCTGGAGCCACCACAGAGACATATATTATCTCTTTGCAAGATTTAATGTCACCCTTAGTGATTCATATTCTCAGTGGTCTGCTTTCTACTTAGGAAAAAAAAAAAAAAAAAAAAAACTTTCAGCATCTCCAAATTAAAGCATTCTGTGCCCGACAGAAGCTTCAACACTCGGGCAGCAGGACTAGAGATCAGACAATGAGGTTATTTATACTTGGTCCACCAGGGACCAGAAGTTTTTCACAGAGACTTTTGGAATTATTCAGCTCACTTTCTGTATTTATACTTCTTTCGAAGTCTCTTAAAATACAAACTTTAATTAAATTAAAACTTAGAGAGACCAGACTTCTTTAACTTTGCACTGTCTTATCTGCAGAGTTTGTTCAGCAAGCAAAAATTATAAGCTCAATATCACAGGATTGATTTATCTATTTTTATAAAATATTTTAGCAGTGCCTATCCACCTACCAACTATTAATATGCTAATCAAAATGATTCTTATTTATGCAAACACACAATTGCCACTTGGGAATATTTTGTTGACTTCAAGTAATTTGAAATTTTGACTGATTTATTGACTTATTTATCTACTGTAAAGAGGAAGGCAGGCTGGCAGGGATGAAGGCAGGCAGGTAGCAGGCAGGCAGGAAAAGAAGGAAGAAGCTTTTTATTTACATAGTTGTTCATCTTAGTTGTTCCACCACCCCTATACAGCCTGATCTAGGACTGCAAACTCAAGTCCTCAGGCTGTATGTGAACTATATCCCAGACACAGACTTAACTCTGGATGCCCTGATTTATTTAAAAAAAAAAAAAAAAAAAGAAAGAAAGAAATTCACCAGAACTGAATTCATACTATTTCAAATTACTCATTCACCAAACTTGTGACTTTGTCTGCAACTCTATAAAATGAATATGAGTTTTCTCTCTCGTATATGCTTTCCATACTATCTAGGTTTCGATGGAGACAGACCCCATCCTAATATTGCTGTGTGACTTACGGAACAAGCATTTAAAAGAATAATTAGCATGATACCAAGAATAACTCTATGTACTGAGCTTTAGCTGTGCTACACTGTCAGTGAGGACTCTTGCCAGTCATGTCTGATACGGGAGAAAGTTTGCACACAGAGACAGTTGACCCTGGCTGCATCAAATTGCCCTAGAAAAAGTCAAATAATGTCATAGCGAAGTGTGAGTGGTTTCTCCCACCTCATGGAGAACAGATACAAAGGTTAGTTCAATAAGAGACCAGTGTGTTCCTGAAGGAAAGTTGTCTGTTGCTTCATGCAGGAGTGGTATCGTCGATGTTTTCCAAGGAACATCTTGTCTTTCTGCAGATAATTCTAAACAGGGAGGGCCTGTCACCTCTGCTAAGCATATGATTCAGGACTATCTCCACGATGTCTCCTGTTTTATTTACTTTGTGTTCTGCTTTAATCTTATTGAATCAGTTATTGCATTTGCCCTTCTTTCTTCTTTTTGACCCAAATCCGAGAATTAGCCAGACAGAGCCAGTCTGAAGTGTCAACAACAAAGAACATAGGAGAGCAAACAACTTTCCTGGATATTCTCTTTGTTTTATTGACTAATGCTTATTAACATAATAATATCATTTCTGTTTTAGATGATAAAGAAACTGAGTCCACAGAGGATGGATGACTTGTCCAAGCTCACACAGATCTTAAGATACAGAGAAGATTCACAGAGGACACATTGCCTCTTGGGTTGGAGTTTGCAAACTTTGATGTATCTTACTTCCTTCTCTAATCCAAAACCAAAACTCCCTTTATTCACCTTTCTTCTCTCACTTGAGACTCTCTCTCTTCTTCAATGGATCTTATAGGAACAAATTAGTCATCCTGCCATTTTCCTAATAGTATCTTCTTTGGCAAAAGTTTTTATTTTTAGTGAAGTCAGATTTGTCAGTTTTCTCTTTCAAGGATCATGCTTTTGGTCTTATCTTTAAAAAGTCATTATTGAACCCAAGATCACCTAGGGTTTCTATGTTTCTTACAGAAATTTTATAATTTTACGTTTTACATTTATGTTTATGATCATTTGAATTAGTTTTTGTGAAAGGGCTAAGGACTGTGTTTAGATATAAATTCATTTTTTTGCTGGTGCATGGTTGTTCCAGTGCCAAACAGATATCATCTTTGCTTTGTTGTGTTGCTTTGCTACTTTGTTGAAGATCAGTCGATTATGTAGGTGTATTTCTGGGATCACTATACTATGCCATTGATCTATCTGTCTGTTCTTTCTTCAGTACCGCAGGGTCTTGATTACAGTACTTCACAGGAAGTCTTGGAGTTGGGTAGTGTTGGTTCTCTGGCTTTGTTCTTTCCTTCAATATCATGTTGCCTATTCTGGGTCTTTGGACCCTCTTTACTAACTTTAAAATCATTTTGTCAATATCCACAAAATAACTTGCAGAGATTTTGATCAGGATTGTGATGAATCTATAGATCAAGTTGGGAAGAACTGACATCTTGACCATATCGAGTCTCCTGACACACCTAAATGGCATACTCTCCGTTTATTTAGATCCCCTTTGATTTCTTTTCATCAAACTTTTACTGTGTTCTTCACAGGGATATTTTGTTAGTTATACATCTAGATATGTAAGTATTTCTAAGTAGTAAGTAGTCTAAGTATTTGGTGCAAATGCAAATGGCATTGTGTTTTTAATTTCAAATTCCAATCATTCATTGGTGGCATATAAGAAAACAAGAGCTTGTGTACATCAGATATAGATTTCACATATTTATGACTGAGTAGATCTGGATTTGAGGATATATCTATCTATCTATCTATAGATAGATAGATAGATATATACATATATCTCACAGTTATGCCTATGTAGTACTGGATAGTGGATTGGGCCATCTTATCTACCCATTTAGAGACATCCGAATTGTCAAGGGGTTACCAGACTGACTGTCCCAGAGAGAGCTAAACAGTGGGAAGCCAAGAATATGAGCTCTGGTCCCTCACAAGAGTAAGAGAAACCCAGGCCTGAGAAGGTCTTCTTATCAGATGAGTCATCCTCAGGGACTGAGAGAGGCAAGAAACACAATTCAAGTAGGAACTGCCTATCAGGAAAACACACAAATGAAGAATAGAAATTTCACCCAATATTCAACTTTAGACATCCCCCGCCAAATAAAAAGATAAAAAAAAAAAAAAGAAAAGAAAAAGTCAATGCCAAAAATGGCCCCAAAATAATTTGTTGTGGGTTTATGGCTGGCTGCGTCTATGTGTATATATGTATATGTATTTGTACATTCTTTATATAATGGATATTGAACCTCTATGAAATCAATCTTATTTAAATATTTTCTCTTAAGTTCTGGACTTCTGACATACTGATACTGCACCAAAAAATCTGCTTTTTTTTTAAAGTTATGTGCCATTTAATAATAATTTATTAATTATAAAATTTGGAACAAAAAGCACAAATAAGAATATAAAAATTACTTGTTATGCCACAACTCAAGACTTCAGTGTTTTCATATATATATATATATGTATATATATATATATCACATGCATATTAAAGAGAATTTTAAAGCATTCCTCTTTTTATATCTGCTTTTTAACTTTATATACCTTGCAACTTTCTACATCATCAGTGAGTTTTCTACAACATGATGTTGAATATCTGCTTGTTATATGGAATGTGTATATACCATAATTTATTAAGTTAATCCTCTTCTGTTAGATTATTGTGTCAGTTGTATTTCTTTTCTCTTTTAAACAATCCTATAGCAAAGATCTATGTCCACAAATCTTTGCATAATTGTTTAGTTACTTTTTAAGGTTAAACCCTAAAAATAAACTTCCTATATCACTAGGTATGATCAATCTTTAGTCTTTGGAAACATTTTGCAAGCTATGCTTTCAGTGTAACTGTTCGTGAATGGAATCTCCCCATTTTTCAATTACTCCTTGGTAGTGAATGTGCTACCTTTAGAAGATTTTAAAACCCTTTAAATGGTGAGAACATGGACCTAAGGATTTAGCTCAATTCTAGAAAAAATAATTGAATTCATGTAGATTCTAAAGTTAGGAAGCAGCTGAGACACAGGACTAGCATAGTTATGTTTTCTCCACTTCTAAACTTTTCAGAGGAAGTACGACTGCTCCTTTGGATCAAATGCTGCTTGTAGAGAAATTCCTTAAGCTCTGAAATACCTTTTTACTGAGATCCTGACAGACGGTGAAATCTGTGGTGTGACAAATGGCATCTGACATCCAGGAAGGAACATATACTGAAAAATAAATCCTTATCTCTCATCCATCTCTAATTTCAGGGAAGGTTCTCGTGCACAATCTATATCTGCCTCTACCATTCACAAATCCTGTCTTGGTTTCCTGGCCCTTTAATCAACTTGGCTGAAACACAGACACAACTGGATCTGAGTCAAACTTTGTTCGTATAAAGGGCCTTGACACACTGCTTGTCGAAAACTGATGACCACGGAGAAAAATATAAGTAAGATATCATTTTAAAAAACACATATTTTTGATGCTTTCAGCAATGGTTTTAAAGAATATATATCTATATATCCATCTATATATCACTATGTATCATCCCATAGGCCCATCAATGTGTTTCAGCTATTTGAGGGAAATATTTATAACAGGCATTTCTGCTGAGTAAATCACAGTATTGTGCTGTTAAACATGTATTTATTCCTTATATAAATAAAATAATATTTTGATTTCCCACTATGTGCCAGTTTGTATTTCCATATGATCCAGCTTTTCCCTACTGGGTGCTTACCCTGAAAACACAAAAACATTTATGCGCAGAGATATATGCACCCCCTTGTTTATTGCAGCATTATTGACAATAGCCAAGAGTTGCAAACTACCTAAATGCTTATCGATAGATGAATGGATAAATAAGATGTAATGTATCTATAATATAGATATAAATATAGATATACACAGTGGACTACTATGCAACCATCAAAAGGAGTAAACCCTGCCATTTGCAGCAACATGGATGAACTTGGAATAGAGGACTAGAGACTCATGTCTATAAATGCCTATATTCTCTAAATTATGAGTAATTTTTATAGAATCCACATCTTCCCTTTCCTGTTTCTGGATTTCAAGAACATTAACAAAAACCTAAGTGTTGGAAATGTATTAAGATCAAATCCCAAAACCACAATTTGAATATGAGCAAGGTTTCAGTTATGGAAAAATTTAGTTCAATCAGTGAAAGAAGAAGGTGGAAATTCCATGGACTTGGGTGTTGCATAATTTAACTTTAAGAAAGACATACTTAACTTGCTTACCATCCTATATAAATGACGATTAGGAGGAAGATGATTTGGGTCTGGGATGATAACAAGAACCAACCTGAATAAAACACATTTTACCTAGGAGAAACTGTCACTGATTTGCACACATGAAGAGAAGAGAATAGTTGTCTGAGAAGTGGGTTAGAAGGTAATAGGATTTTGCCCTACTATGGAAACTTAAGCTACAGATAGGAAAGCTTTTATATGATATTACCTTTTGAGTGACAACTGTCGATACGAGTTGAACAGTGGTGAAGGTAGTATGGATTTTTTTCCAGGTCTCCTTGATGCCATCACCTGTCATGAGAGTTATTTTCAAATCTCTTACATACACGTGGCTACTTGACTGTATCTGTCTGTAGCAAAAACATTGAGATAATCGCAATTATTTGCTTTTAAATGTCTTTATCTCAATGCACAACCATTAGGAAAGTGCTCCGAAAGGTGTTAAAAACCTCTGGCTTTAAAAATAAGTTAAAAATCTGTGTGTAATTTTTTCAAAGATTTGAATAATTCAGTCTTACAGTGTATTTTATGTTTCCTTTAATGAACAGAAAATTATCTTTGCTTAAAAGACTTTTATTTACCCTATTGTACATTTTTCATCTGATATAGAGAAAAATCAATTACCTTAAGAGTTAAGTTCTTTCTGGCAGTTCAGTTAAGTAAATCCTACTAAGTTAAATGACCATCGTTATTTTTAACTTATTTATCAAGTCCAAGAAAAGTGCTATAATATACAGAAGTGGAATATAATTTGCTTGAGGAAATGGCATTGATTTTCCTGTCATTTAAAGACAGGTAGTTGGAATGCAAGAGGAATATGTTAACTTCTACTAGACAGAATTTACTTGATGAGAATTTTTCTAGAATCAGAAAAGTGCCTGTCCTCTTATCCTCTGTATCCAGGTTATGATAATGAGCAAAATAGCTTGACCAATATTTATTAAATATATATGATGCTCCAGGCATTATATTAAGCATTAATTATATACTATCTCTTTAAAACTTCACAACTATTTGTATTTATGAGGTAAGTACTGCCATCATTTAAAAAATTCTCTTACACACTGTCTTCAAACTTGCTTTCTCCTAGGTAAGCTGAGAACGCTGAGTGTAGCCTGAATCTACCCTGTGAATGTTGTCATTTTCACCATTTTTGTGTTCATAACATGTGGTTTCTCATGGGTTTCTGTCTGGAGCTTGACTACAAAATGATTATTTTTGTTATGCGAAACACACCTACAACAAAAAAACTGAAAAATACCTGCTCAATTTCATGATCAGTCTTAAAGGAGAATGTTTTACTTGCAAATACCAAAGCCTGGGACGGTACATTTTTTTTTTTATCATATACAATCAATTTCCTTAGGAATATATATATGTATATGTATATACATTTATATACATATGTATATGTATATGCTTTAAACTAAATGTACACATTAAGTGAAATCCATGACATTCAGATCTGCAAAGACCCATAGAAGACTTTAAATGTTAAAATATCTTCCTAAGATCAAGATTTTATGATAAAGTTTTCTTGGATCCAGTTTCTAACTCTTTAGATTGTCTAACTTTTATTTGGAAATGAAGCCAGAACCCCACACTGATAATTGGAGATGGCTGTCTGAAGACCAGACATGAACTGGAATTAACTTTTGTTGGCCATTGACACAGGCTTTGCTATAGAGCCTATCCTCCATCCTCTTTAAGTAATAAAATTCTAGGCTTGAAGAAACACCAGAGGTCAGGTAACTCATGGTTCAGCCCCTCCACCACTGGAATATAAGAATCACCAGAGACTGAAACACACACACACACACACACACACACACACACACACACACACACACACACTACTTGGACAAGTCTGTATGAATGTAGGAGAAAAGCAGATACTAATACCTAGATCTAAAATTTTAGAAGAGAGTTTGGGGACCACTTATGTCACATAAAATGAAAATGCTGTGCAGATGTATTTAGCCAGTTTACCTCTGCTGGAGAGCTTGAAAAACATATATGCAAGGTTGAATGAACTGGTTTTCTCTTCTCTTTCCAGGATGACTTATTCCCTAATCTTCAGATTCAATGCTCCTCAGACTCACTTCCTAACAAGATGAATCTTCAGTGCCCAAATATTTGTGGAGATAGGTAACAAGATTTCTCTGCCATTCAATTTCACCTCTATTTCAGCTTCCGTCTTTCCAGGGTATGGAAACCCAATCTTAAGCACCTCAGATATATTTCAAAGTGCCAAGATATCAGTGTAGGGATGAGCATAGACTCTTGATGTTATATCAGAAGTTTGTTGGCATTCTTCATTCCCCTGGTTTTATGGGTTCCCCCTCCATCCACCCGCCATGATCTACTTTTTCCAATTTTGATGAAGGTCAGCAGTGCTTTGCGCATTGCTAAATTCAAGAGACATTTTGATTCTTATATTCCCAAGACACCCATTAACTTTCAACCTACTTGACCATTTTCTATGTAAACTACTTGGTTTCCTCAGGTTCAAAACCACACTCATCCAGTTTTTTTTTCTGTTTTTTTTCTTGTCAATTTTTTAAAGACTATGTCCATATCCTTCTGATGCACCTATGTTCTGTAGGTCCTCTCTTCTCTTTCTCCATCCCTTTCCCAGATAATGTGTTTTATTCCCATTACTTCAAATAAATGCATCTAGTTCTGATGACTTCGAATTTGCATTTTCATATCAGACTGTTTCAATTTTATACTGGTATATTTGATAGCCAACATTACATCTCCAGTTAGATGTCGCAAGGACACGTCTAAAGAACAAATCCAAAAGTAAATTCAGGGCTTTTGACTCCATAAGGCATACTCCTATTCTACCTTTTCCTCCAAACATAATATCCTATTTACATTTGTCCATTTCACTTTTCCCGTACTTCAAGTCCTATATTATATTTTACCCAAATGTATTTTAAGCCTATCTGCTTCTTCCAATGCCCACTATTATGACCTGAGTCTAGACACCATAGTTTCCCTGCCAGACCACTGCAATGACCTCTTACCTAATGACCTGGACCCATTTCTTGTCTTCTTTCAGTTCCTTCTCTACAGACTAACGAACCTGACTTCCTAACTATTTCTCTGTCACATCATGCCCTTACAAAAGTTTTTCTGAAGTTTCACAGTTGTTCTTAGAAAAATGTTTCTAATATTTAACATACCTGCAAGGTCATCTTTATATCTCCTGTATCACTTTGTGTTATTACTAATCTTTCAATAATCATGATCCAGACACACTTCCCCAAACAAATACCTTCATATCATAGAGAGCTGGTGCTTCTCTTGTTGTTGCCACCTTTCCTCTAATGCAATGCTCTCTATCATCTCCCATTACCTGAACAATCCTACACGTCTGGACAGTCCTATTGTTGCTCACCATATTTAAAGTAAGGTTTGGTTCCCTCAAACTACACCTCTTATTTTATACTCTCATAGCAAATTACTGTTTGTTCAATGACTATCTTATTTATCCCTGTAATCAGTCCCTAGCACAGTAGCCCAAAGTACTTATTAAATACTTATTGGATATATAAATCTATAGTTGGTCTTAGTTTGTTATGGCTGCCATAATAAATTACCAGAAACTTGGTAGTTTAAAACAATAGGCATTAATTTTATTAGAGTTCTGGAATTTGGAAGTTCAAAATCAAGGTGAGGTGTCAGCAGGTACATGCGCCATTCCTCTGAAGGCTCTTGGGCACAATCCTTCTTTTGCCTCCTCTAGTTTCTGGGTGCCAGGCATCCCTTGGCTTGTGGAAGTAGAAATCCTACCTGTCTCCATCTTCACATGAAGTCTTCTCTCTGTGTCCTTTCTTCTTCTTATAAGCCACCAGTTACTGGATTTAGGGCTCAGCTAGATCCAGGATAGTTTTGTCTATAAACCCTTAATTAATTTCATCTGAAAAGAGTTTCTTTCCCAATAGGGCCATATTATAAGTTTCCACAAAGACATAAATTGGGAGTAGGAGTGGGTGTCACTCTTTAGCTTACTATACAGCTCATCCCTGATATGTCTGTCTTACATCCTCCATCCTTCTGCCCTCTCCTCAGGTAGAGTTCATTAGAAAAGGTGGCTTCATCATTAACATCTACAGCAGGGTCTTTCGCAGAAGCTCAAATAGAGCTTAATTCCTGAAATCAAAGTAACATCTGGGTGGGGGAATTCCCTTGTGATTATTCTTATTGGTAAAACAGAGAATATCTTCAGAAAATAGCTGTACTCTGGAGAGGGAGAGGATTATTTAGCTTTGCAACAACTTGAGCATGAAAATGACAGCCAGTAGTTACCTGTATTTTATGTGCCTTGCTTCCAAACAAGAAGTGAACTTGCAAACATAATATTGCCTTCAGTTATATATATGAAGGTGAAATAAGAAGTATACAGTTTTTGAAATCCATAGAGAATGTTGCATGTCATATATCTTCCTTTTCTAAAACAGACCCATCCAGAAGCACTCAGTGCTCAAATTTATTAAGTACTCCCCAACTCTCCATCCCCAACCTGCAATCTGCTAGCTGAGAAATATAAGGTAATGATTTCATGTTTCTGTTATATGGTTATATTTTCCAGCACATTCCATGCCCTTGTACCCCTGGTCCTTATTTCAACATAGTTCTATCACTGGTAGTCATGTATAGCCATAAGAAGCTAACATTCTATATTGGCGAGCAGATGATGAAACACTCCATTCTTATGTTCCGGTGGAAATATAAATGAATGCATAACATTTTTCAGGTAATCCAGGATGTAGTTTGAAAAATACAAGATTAATTGTTCATGCCTTCCAAATTTAAGAGTCCTGCAAATATTCACTGAGCATGGGCCAGGCATGGCACCAGGCAAAGGTCAATAAGAAATGGTTCCTGACATCAAGGAGCTCAAGTTTCAGAGGGGAGACAGACAAGTAAATAAATAATTATGACACAGAAGGAAATGTTAAATAATAGAACTCTGTTCTTGCTTCAGAAATAGTACAGAAAAAACAAAAACAAAAACAAAAATACACAGCAAAACTAAAACCAAAACCCCAGCATGACAACAACAGAGGAACACGTGTTGAATCTATTTGTGTGCCAACCAGGCAAAGCTTCCCAGAGGAGGTGTCTGGGAAATTTCAAAGGATGGATGGGGAATCTTCCAGACAGGTGGCTTTGAGGGGAGTGAAGAAGAGAAGATGCACAAAGTTGTGAAAGGCTCTTAGATCTGTAAAAGCAAGAGATAAGCAGACCAGGGATTGGTTTGGGAATTGTGACTAATTCAATAAAATTGGGACATAGAGTGAGTTTGATGACCAGAGGATTGTCTATAGAAATAGAAAAGGCTAGATATGAAAGTCTTGTGTGTCCTGTAAGGACTTAGACCAGTAAGAGTTTATTGAAGAGAGTCAAGCTGTGTGATGGGATTGGAATGGTGGTACTGGTGGTTGTGGGACCATGTAGCCATATTTAACCCAGTAATCTCATTCCTATACTATTGAAATAACACTAAAGAGGTAAAAACACCTTTGCTCATTATGATAAAATGATAGTCCAATAACAGAAAGAGTTTGTTACATTCTTGCACAAGGACATATGATGAAGGACATATGTCACGTTGAAAGCATAGTAAAATACTTCTTTATGTAGCAACATGGCAAAAATTATATATTCTTAAATGTGTCTTAATATAAATAAAATTAGTTGCAGTACTGAACTATGAATATTTTTTTACCCAACCTGATTTTCTATTGAATTTCAGATGACTAGAAATAAATAGCATAGAGAATATAAAATTAAAATAGCAATGTTTATGGATGCATTTTTAAATATAACATTTACATTGTAAAAAGATATTCTCAATTGTTTTCACATTCTCATCCAGTAAAAATATTCAAATGTTGACTCTTGCTGTTGGTGCCAGCGAATGATCATTATCCTCTAAGTAACTGACTGAACACATCTGCTCAGGAGAAATAAGTGAGTTTAAATCACAGTGTCAAATTACTTTCATTTGTATACTGCTTTGGAATTTGTAAATGACTTTAATAGACATTATTAAAGGCAATACCTGATGCACAGGTATTACCATGAGTGAATTGTTTAGTTCTTGCCTGGGATATTAAGGATGATTGGTTACTCAAGAACAGAATTTAGCTAGTGTGTGTTCAACCTTCAAACCAGTCTGCAGCTAAAACTGTTGGCCTTCAGAACGAATATGCAGTATGTGAATTCTCCATGTAAGAATAACAGCACATTCCACCCTTCTGCTTGGCCTATGACAGCAGACACAAATACTCCCACAACCAGGTGTAGTCTCATATCATGTTGGATTTGGTTTCTGAGTAATAATTCAAGTGAATCAACTACAGTCAGAATCTTGAAAAGTACTTTAATATCTGTACTTTATTTATTCCTTATATGTATTTATTGTCTTCCTAGTGATACCCAGATTTGTTCCAGGAGAAAAGAGGAAATCAAAAGCAACCTTGTAGGTTTACCAAAAATTACTGAATGGTAAACTTGCAGTGGATTAATGTCACAGTAAGTAACTATACCTCTACAGAGCTCGGGAGAAAGGGAAAGAAAGGCAAATCATATCTATTACAGTGAGAGTTCCAAAAGGAAGAAGGTAAAATGGAATAGTCACTTTTCCACAATTCAACAAATCATTGGTAACTTTCCAATATTTGCTTTATCATTTAATGTCTATATTTTTTTATTTATTGACTAGTTCTCCATTTGGGGCTACTTAAAAAAAATATATATATATATAACAGCCTTCTTTGATACTAGTTCTTTTAAAATCATTCTCTTTTTAACTAAATTAATTTAATTGGGAAAAAGAAAAAAACAAAAGTAAGAGACAGCCTTGCCTGTGGGAAACTGATGATCTAGTGAGGAGAGACAACATTGTGAGTATGCATCCAAGTAAAGCAAATCTAATCATATATAATTAAGTGTGATAGTGAGCAAGAACAGACATTATAGAAACTGGAAGAAAAGCAAGATCAAAGTGGGCGAAATTTGTGAGGAGAGCAAATCATAGAGATGGTGGGACAAGATTTAGAAAGATGGAGGAAACTACTTTCATCCACTATCAACTTAATGTGCCCTTAATGTAGGTGAAAGACATTATGGGCCATTTACACACAAGTAGTACACATTATCTTATTTAAATAGTATGATAATCATGTCAAAGTTTCTATGACCCACAGTTTACAAGTAACAAAATTAGGGTTTAGACAAGTTAAGGGACATACTCAAGGTCACACGATTAGAAAATGGTTTGGTTAACTATGAAAGGAATATTTCTTCTAGAGGGAAGAAATTCTAGGAAGAAAGAAATAGTGAATGGGTCTAAAGTCATGTGCCTGGTATGTGAGAATTTAGTCCAACTTGGACAACGATTTGACAATATAAGAGGAATATTTACTATTAGGAGAGAATGAAGAATTGGATTCTAGAGAGCTCTACTCCCAGTCAACTGGATGATTTAAGACTGTGGTCCTCTTTAGCCATACTGCATGCTTTAACAGATTTCATTTTTCTTTCTCTTCATGATGAAGCTCTTGCTAGTATAATGGCTATACTGGTCTACTACAATCATTTACTTCATTCATATGCCAACTTTGGCTCAGCAGGAAGATGTTCTACTCCAGAAACCAAACATACACTCACACATTTGCACATTAGAAGGCACATAAAAAAAAGACCATCTTTTGTTTCTTTGCAGTAAAAACTTGTATAAATTATGTTATGAGAAAGTAGAGCTAGATTCTGCTTTAAGAGCCAGCAATAGAATTATCAATCTAGTTCTCACTGTCCCAGCTCAGAGGTAATATATAGGAACAGAAATATCTGAGTTGAACTTTTAGATTTTTCCATGGTTTCCAAATAATTTTTGCATTTAACTTTGAGTTTAAAATGATATATGTAACAATGTTGCCTAGGTAAAAACATATTAAGAATAATAATAGTACATATATTCTTTCATGTAGCTGTTGATTTTTGTATGCCTCAATTTTGTGTGCCTCAATTTGTATGCCTTCTTTGAAAAAAACGTCTATTCAGATCCTCTGCCCATTTCTAAATCAAATTATTTTTTTCTTTCTTTTTTTTTTTTTTTGCTATAAGGTTGTATGAGCTCTTGAACTCTTTATATATTCTGGATATTAACCTTTATCAAACACAGGATTTGCAAACATGTTCTCCCATTTCATAGGTTGCTTTTCATCTTGTTGATGGTTTTCTTCGCTCTGCTGAAAACTTTTATTCTGATATGATTCTACTTGTTGCCTTTGCTTTTGGTGTCAGAATGTCATCGCCAAGACTGATATCAAAGAACTTGTCCCCTGTTTTCTTCCAGGAGTTTTATGGTGTCAGACCATATATTCAAGTATGTTGAATTGATTTTTGTGTGTGGTGTAAGAGGTTCAGTTCCATCATTTTGTGCATGACTATCTAACTTTCCCAATCCATTTATTGAAGACACTGACCTTTCCCCATAGTATATTTTTAGTTCCTTTGTCCTAAATTAATTGACCATATATTCATGGATTTATTTCTGGCTCTATTCTGTTCCATGTGTTTAACTGTGTCTATTTTTATACTAAAAGAGCAGAACTTAATTGTTCTCATCACAAAAAAGAAAGTAACTATGTGAAGTGATGGAAGTGTTGGTGAATGCTAGGGTGGTAATTATTTTGCGATACACAAGTATATAAAATAAGCATGTTGTACAACTTCAACTTACTCAATGTTATATGTCAATTATACTTTAATGAAGCTGGAAAAAATAAAGCAGTACCTAGCACACAAATAAATGCATAGATAAATGATAAAATGATACATCTTGTAAAATTTAGAAAATGTGGAAATCATGAAGAAGATTAAAATTACCTGATTTTTTCTATTACTCATAGATAACTGCTACTAACTTTTGGTTAATACAGTCATTTATCTAAGAGCAGGGGCTGTCAGATGAGTCTATGGAATGAGTCTTGGTGCCCTGTTTCAGTATGACCTTAGAAACAAGAATAGTTTTTGCATTTTGTAAAATGTAAACAAAAAGCAAGAATATGCAGTAAACACTATCTGTCCTGTAAAGTCTAAAATATTTACTATCTGGCCAATCTCTGATTTAAGAGGATTATAGATCAAATTTTAAAAAAAATTAGAACATTTTGAGTATTTCATATTTAATGCACTTTTGAACTCAAAAGTAGAATCACTTTCCTCAATGTTTTTCTAAAATACCTCTTTTTATTGACATGTAGATAACTTTTGTAAGATTCAGTGTGATTTATTGAACTGATGTCTTACCATTAGAAATTTAGGTTGTTTCTAATATTTGCTGTTACAACTTAAATATGTTTACATTTAAATATTTTGTCATATTTTAAATTACTTCCTTAGGAAAAATACTTGCATATGTAATTGCTGGATTAAATATAATAAGGTAATTTTGAAACTCTTTATTCATATTTCCAAATTGCGTAGTGGAAAGATTTTATCAGTTTAAATTCCAACTGTCTTTGAGAGGACTTATTTTCCACATCAATTCCACCCCCACTCTCTACAAATTATGGGCACTGTCATTAAATTTATGAATGTGTGTTTATACTTACCAATCTCTTATGTAAAAATGTTTCATTGTAATAGGGTTGATATTTTATGTTTATTGATAATTTTTTGTAAATTACTTTGAGAATAACTTTTGAACAAATTCTATTGTAGTCTTTGCTATTTTTTTATTGATTCATAAGAAGTCTCTTTGTATGAGCAATATAAATTGTCATATATGCTATAAGTGTTTTCTCTCATTTTCATGGATACTTGAATATCATATTTCAAGATTTGGCATACATAATCAATCCATTTTGTCTTGTTACTTCCGTTTTTATTTTTATATTAGAAAATGCCCTTCAAAGTAGATGATTTTAGTTTTTCTATCTGATTACTCTAATGTCATCTTGCTTCACTATATAGGTAAAGATACTCTTTTTTTGTGGAAGAAATTAATCAATTATTCCCTAACTATTTAAAGAATAATCCAAATATTTTTCCCAATGATTAAAAAAGCTACAATACTGAGTATGTTTCTGAACTTTCTCTTCTGTGTCATTTCTATTTGTGGTCTACCAGCTGTATCTTTATGTGAATTAAAACTGCGATGCATTTTCACTATCTTTACATTTTTCCTTGTTATTAATTGAAAAACATATTCTTGCAGATTAACTTTTAAATAATTATACAGGTTTTACTTTTCTCATCATAAAGTAATACAATTGTTATTTTTATAGTATTTAGATATCAGAAATTTCTCTTCATAAAAATCTTTTTTCAAGTCCCTCAATACAGTCTTGTATCCTATATAAGCAGGGAAAAACTTATAGGTTCCATTCATTTCTTATAAAGTTCAGTTTTAGGTGTGTATATTTATTGATATTTTTAATTATGATTCTTCTCTTTTCCAGATAACAAGGATGTATAAGTATTTTACCAGTAGCCATCTTAATAAGTTTACCAGTCTTATTAGTTCTACTCATTTGTGGTTAAGGTTTCTGAATTTTCAGGTAGATAACAATATTGCCTAAAAATAATGATTTCTAAGTATTTTTAATATTCCTGCTTTATCCTTTTAAAATAAAAATGTTTTGAAGTGACACTGGTTTGTAGCATTATATGTTTCAAGTGTACAGCACTGTTAATCACTACCTGTTTACATAGCCTCATGACCACCATCAAATATCTAGTTTCTACAACTGGTCCCTTTACTGATTTCACTCACCTCCCCATCTTCTTCCCCTCTGGTAACTACCAGTCTGTTCTCTGCCTTTTCTTTTATTGGCTAGAACGTCCAGAACAATATCAAATAATAATGATGCAAGTTTGCATTCTTTATTCTAAGTCTCATAGGAATGCTTTCAGTAATAATAGCTACCATTCATTATGTTCTTACATTTTGTCCTATGTGGTTATGAAACATAATCATCAAAACAATCCTGTGAGGTATTCAACCACTATACCCATTTTATAGGTGACCAAACTGAATTTATAAGTTAATATGACCAAGTAAGTAGAGGAAGACTGACTATAAACATAGTCTCTTAAGCACTTTAATGTCTCATCAGAAAGTATCATTTTGACTTTTAATTTGAAATAATATTTCCGTTGAAATAAATATTTTATATTTCTAAACTGTCATTTTTTTAAAGTCATAAACTTATGTGAATTTCATCAAAACTCCATTCACCATTAATTGAATCATCTTTCTGTTATCTATTGAGTCATACTTGTGTTCCTAGAATAAATTTATCTAACCATAGCACGTTATTTTTTAATCTACTGATAATGCAATTTACTTAATGACTTTCAAAATAATCTCTATCTCCACTATTATTTTTCCCTACTTTCAGTAATATTTATAGAAAGATGGTGAAATCTCTCAATGTAATGTAGTTTTTAAAATGCATTATTCAAGTTGCATTCATTTTTACTTTACATATTTTAGGCTATTATTTAATAGTGGTGTGCAAGTTTAAAACTATCATGTATCTTAAATAACATAAGCTTTCTGTAATTAAGTAGTCAATCCTTAATCATGTTATTTGCATCAGTCTATTTTATGTGGCAATGATATAGTCAAGCCAGTTTCCTTTTGGTTTTATTTGGTAAGCATTTCCTTATTTTCCCTTTATTCTTTAGATTCTTTTATTTTTTGTGTATTCTTTATAAAAACAGATATTCATTGTCTACTCTGTTAATACATATTAATGAGTTCAATCTCTTTAAGTTAATTAATTAATGAGTTCAATCTCTTTAAGTTAATTAATATTAATCTTAGTTGGATAATTGACATTTTTCTACCACTTACTCTGATTTATAGTTTCATCTTTTTTTCTGATGCTTTCATTGTTCATGCTTTCTTAATATTTTTGTGCTACTAGTTTTTGTTACTCATTTTTCTAAGGTACTTTGAAAATCTTATACCTTAAAAAATATTTATCTTACAGGACCCATAAGCATATTTTCTGGCCCATTTAAGAACCTTTGCACATTTAGTTCAATTTCTGCTTTTGAATTATAATCACTGTGGTGCACTATTTTATTTCTGTTCTTAAGTTCATTTGTTTAAATTAAAAATATTTTATGCAGACAATCTTTAAATATGCATGTATTGGTTATGATTTTATATATGCACTGTTCTTTTTTGTATTTTAGATGACCCTTTGGTAAGTCATTTTCCTTCTTTCTGAAATGCAGCCTTTCAAATTTCCGTTGACACAGGCATATTGGTAGGAAATGCTTTCATTATAGAATTAGAAAGAAAATGTCTTTATTTTTACCCTCATTCTTTAAATGTACTTTTTCTAAATAATCAATTCTAAATTAATTGTTGCTTTAAGTCAGCACTTTGAAATCATTGTGCTCCTGTCTTTTGGCTTCTTTGTTGCTGTTTAGAAGTTGGGGGTCAGAGTCATTTTCATTCTTTCATAGGTGACCTTCCCTTTCTCTCAAGTTTCTTTCAGAAGGCATCTGTCTTCCGCCTTCTGTAGTATCACTGTTCTGTGTCTAGAGATGGATTTATTTTTTATTTATCCTGCTTGAAAATGTTAAACTCCTTGAATGTGGGTTTATGTATTTTTGTCAGTTATTTAAAATTCTCAGTAATTATGACTTCAAGTTACCTTTATGTTTTCTTTTTGGAACTCTACTTACATACTAGACCTTCATTATCCTTTATCTCTCTTAATTTATATTTCATGATTTATTTCTTATTAGTTTGTGTTTTATTATTTTTTTAAGTTTGTATTTTTAGGGCAGTATGTATCTCTTTATTTGGCTGATATTTAGTTGATTCATTGAAGGCCTCTACTTTTTCTTTTCCAAATCTGTACAGTCATTCTTAGTGTCTCCTATAGCTGCCTATCTGTTGTGATCTGTTCTTTAATTCTTTATGTATTTCATACCTGACTATTCAATATACTGTTTATAATGATTCAAATATGTGAAGTTCATGGGTTGTTTTATTTTTTCCTTTTTAAAAAATATTCTCCCCATTGGAGGCTTATTCTTTTGTGCTTGATGGTATTTATGTAACTCCACATTGTAGAATTTTTATCTTTGGAGATTCTGCAGGATTTGATTGAAATGACTTTCCTCGAGATTACATTTATGTTTACCTCTGCTGTGACTAGATGGAGCTATCAGTCTACAGGCCTTTTTACTCCCAGGGTTCTGTATGAATGAGAGGTCCCATTCTGCTGTTCTGCCTTACTGCTGGTCCACAGCATTACATCTTATTTGTAGGCCGAAAGGCTGCCATTACTGTCAGCAGAGCGCTGACCCTCTGACTAGCTCACTATTACCAGCAGTGACTGACTCCAGAGTGGGGTCTCACTCCTCTGAAGTGGGCTGGGGAGAGAGACTTAGATATTTTCTTCTTCCTCTTCCTCTTCTTCTTCCTCCCCCTTCTCGGCCACACCAAAGAAGCTTTTTTGTTTGCTTGTTTGTTAGTTTTTAAAGGAGAGATATAGGCAGGATTAAAGGTGAGCAGGCAGGCAGGCAGGAAAGGAGAGCGAAGAGGAAGAAGCACTTTATTTTATTTATTTGCTCATCTTGATTATTCACTACGCCTCCAACCCTGGGTCCCAAACCTGGGTCCTAGTGTCGTTAACTGCCAAGGCACCAGGGTGTGCCTAAATAAGTATGTTTTGTAGCAGATGGTTCCCCAGGCTACCTGGTATGTCAGGATTTTGAAAGTAGAAAATCCTTGCTTAATTTCCAGCAGGAAAATTAGATGCATTGGATATAGAGAAAGAAAACATTTTGAGTGTTACCATGTAAAATGCAAAAAAGATCCCATTCAGCCTGATTTAATGTGCTAAGATATAGTAACAAATCATTTAACTCCACATGAATTAGAGCATAACTTAGTGGGTGTGAAAAAGAAACACCTCTGTGTATAGTCTTAGATTTTTGAAAGGTTGTTCCTGATTCCATTGGTTGGCAAATTCAAAGAATAGGGCTCGTGTCTTGGTAACTTTTAGTTTCACTTCTAGTTCTATCATAATTGCTTATCGCTTCCAATCCTTTAAACATTCTCTCACTTTTTACACTTGTGCTAGGGTGAATAAGTCCCCTCAAAGTAGAAAGACAGTTATGTGCTATAGACCAACAGGCAACTTAATGACTAACACTAAGCTGTGGTTCATGTCAGCCAACTCTTCGTGCTCACAGCAAAGGCAGCATTTCTCGCTCTCATCTTAGATTTATTTTAGCTGCCGGCCTCTTGACTTCCAACAACCTCAAAACTAGATTTTTTGACTGGTGATGCAAATTATTGTCACAAGCAAAGTTTAGAGAGAAAGGTTATTATAATCACACCATAAGAATATTTAGTTCGTGCTCAGCGGAATTTTCCCATTTTGTGACAAACAATTGGCAATGATGGGTATATGTGCTTCCTGTGGCTAAACTCGGAATTTACTTTGAATGTCAGTGTTCATGCTCCTTAAATAAGTTTTGTGAATCTGATTCTATGTATAGAAGTTGATATTATCTTCAGTTTTGTGTTGCTCTCTACTTCTTTCCCTGGATTGCTTGAACACAGCACAGTATTTCTCTTGACTCCAGCAGACAATTTTCCTTTGGTTTGTTAATGAGCAGAAACGAGCCCAAATGGACATTTTATACAAGTTATTGATTGAAAAAGTTCAACTAATTGGTTTTTAAATATCACATTCTAAATGGGACTACTGAACCACTGACACTATTTTGCAGGTCACCACTATCTTGCCAGTTCTAACACTGACCACTTTGGTTACACACTCAGGCCAACAGTTCAGTTCAACAAACTTTCATTGAGTACTTATCATGTGTCATACATAGTGGTAGGCCAGAGACATATACCCTGTGCCTTGGGATTAATCAAGTAAATGATTGCTTTTATGTCCTTACTTTTCACATGCAGCATTCTTTTATTTATTTATCTTGGAGGGGAGCTACTTTTAGAGATTTGATAATTTCACACCAGGAAGAGATCAGTGCTTAAGGCTTCCAAGAGGGCTGATGGAAACCAGCACCATTGATGGGTGATTTGGGAATTAAAAGTTTTAATAAATGAAAGCGTTTTTTTTATTTCACATTTCTTTTCTTTCAAATAGAAACTAGCCTGACTTCGGATATAGATTTCTCTGATTGTGCTTTATTTCCCATTGGGTTTCCATTGTTGAAATAAGGTTACAGGCAAGTACAGGAGGAAGTAGGTCAGACATTTGGGTTTCAGTGAAAGCCCTGTCTAAGTTGGACAGTGAGCCTAAGAATCCAAGAAGGAAGCAAACTCAAACTCTCCTGATTTTCTCTTTCTCTGTTTCTCTCTCTCTCTCTCTCTCTCTCTCTCTCTCTCTCTCTCTCTCTCTCTCTCTCTCTCTCTCCCCCTCTCTCACACACACACAAATAAATTATAACAAAGATAAAACAAAGAGCTATTTGTATGAAGGTCAATATAAATATTGCTTTTTAAAAAGCACTCATTACACTTAATTCTACATAAACTTTCTAAAAGAACTGTGTTCAAAGACAGCACAATTTTCAAGTAATAAATTCAAACCATATTACTGATCTTTAATAAGCACTTTCACTTTTTAACTCTTTTCTATAAAAGGAGTAAATAAATTATGCATTCATTTTTTTCAGCATATAATATTTACTATGTGCCAGATTTCAAAAAAAATGTTGCAAGCAGAGAGCAAAATCAAGTTTCTAGCTTTGGGGGCTGATAGTCTAGAAAGACAGGTTTCTACATTCACAAAACTCTTTATATAGTATGTGTTATGCATGTATAGTACCATATGTATATTAGAAGTTCAAATTTAATCATAATATTCTACCTTAAATCATCAAAAATATGGATCATAAAATCAATCAGAAGAAAGTATTTTATACCAGCTTTCTTAATTCCAGCGCATCATGACATCTTCTCAATGGGATTCTTTCTCTTTTATTTTCAGTACCTTATTTCAAGGATTCCTTAAATGGTTGAACATGTATAAATATCTTATTTATAATTTTGCATGTGAGTTCTTTGTAGGAGCTTTCACTTTTTAGGAAAGGTTCCATTTTATTTTATACTCCTATTCTTATGACTCAGAATAATTCATATGTATTGAGCAATTATTATGTGCAAGTTTCTATACATAAAGTATATTATTTAAGTCTCATGACAACCCTAGCAAGTAAGATTTTACAGATCAGATGCTCAAGATGCCCAAGACTTACAGAGGTTGAATAACTATCCCAGGCTAACCTCAGTCTAAACTCTGCTCTTAAACATTGGATTTATTGCCTCCCATTTAGTAAGATGTTTCCATCTATTATCTGCATTTCTAAGAAACAGTGGAAATATAAAGTAAAAGGAATGAAGTACACAATTTCTGTAGGTAATTCAATAAGTTGGAAGCTATTAAACTGTAGGGAACCTTACAAATGAATAAAGGTAAGGCATTCCCTGTTATGCATCTTTGTTGTATTGATTTTTGTTTAATAAAATACACATTATTTTTCCAGCCTGATAAAGCAAGAGTTGAACCAATGGTTCCTCTACTCTTGTAGTGATGTCTTTCCACGCTTGGTTTGAGGAGGGCCATGAGGATGACAACTTAAGAAAGGTTTGTTTGGAGTGAGAAGTTTGATGGTAAACTTCATTTCTCTGAAACAGAGGGCTTCCTATAATATTCAGGACAGGGTAGAGAATGCACTCAGAGTTCTTCTCTAAGACCTGGAAATGAGTCTGGCTGGTGGACCTATTTATAAAGGAAAGCTTTTGATAAAAATGTATCATGCAGCACATCTGGTTTGGTTTAGCAAAGTCTACAGAAACAGTGTATTTGCCTTAGAAGTCTCATCTCTAGGGGTTTAGACATACTGAATTATCCATGAGTATTATCTAGACATGAATAATACAAGGTTCTTGCCTTTATTAGCTACCCAAATCACTAGTCATGAGCATTTATTTTTGATGTGTCATGTTGCTTTTCTGATGAGTCATGTTATATTATGCACACTCTTTGGCAGGGAAGTGGCATGTCATTTTGCTGAAATGAATTACAGCCGGACACTGAAACAGCACATAAAATAAAGTACCTCGTCAGAAAAATCACCTGATCAATAGACCTAAAATATCAAACATCTACAATGAAAAGTACCAGTATTCACACAGTAAGGGCACCAGCAAGGCTCATCCAGGAAACTCTTCACTCCAGTGACTGAGAAGGAATGCTAATTTTTCTGTGTCTAATGCTCTTTCCCTCTTTTTAAAAGCAGTAAATCATCTCTTTTTTCCCCAAATGCCAAGTAGGCTGTTTTACAGGGAAGAACCCAGCATGAAGTCAGAAAAATTCGGGTTTAAAATCCAGACAGTAGTTCAGATTTCAGCCAATTAAGCTAAATCCTTGCAGTCTGTCTCCCCTTTTGTAAAATTTTGCAGGGCTCTGGTGTGCTTTGAAAGTGACAACAGTTATAAGATGCTTAGCTTCATCTCTGCAGAGTTGATGAAGAATGGACCAGTACTTTTATACTGGTTTCTTGTTACCTTGCCTTTCATGGTTGCATAAGGAGGATGCCCCCTCACTGTGTGTTGTATTTATTCAGTTCAGTGAAGATTTTAATTCTCTTCTTTTAGAACAATAGTCATGAGATTGTGTGGAAAAAGTAGCACAAGACAAAAAAACTATGAGTCAGAACTGCTAAGCTCGTGTGTCCACAGATGAATCATTTGATATCCCTGGAATTCCGTTTTCTTTTTAATATATGGGAATTTGAGATCCTCTAGGAGGTTCCCTCCAGAAATGACTTGCTATCATTTTATGATTTGAACATTCAAGAGAGGTAGCACCAAACCAAAGAAACATTAGGCCCCTGGTTATGCTTTTAAAGACTAATGTAACAGGTTAACGTCCAATTTGTGTGACAAGCTTATTTGATGGGAGATTCCCATAGTTAGAGAAAATGACTTATCAGATGGCCCAACAACAGGAAAGGTATAAATAAGTGGTCAAAAATAAGAAAATTATGCCAAATATGATTGTGATTTCTGATCAGTTTGGAAAATCTAATTGACATACCGAAGAGGAAGACAAGTTCTTGACAAATGAAACTTATCTATGATGATAAATGATGGGAGATGCTAAAATTAAGACTAATAATAGGACTTTATTATTTTACCATTTAATCAACAATGGTGACAGATATTTGATACGAATCAGCAGTATTCAATACTGAGTATATTCTATGATGGGCATATACACCAAACACTCTGTTTACTTTTTATGGTAAAGCATTTACAGAGAAAATAACATTGATGTCCACAGTTGAAGATATTATCTTCCAAACAGATCACATTTTCTGAAACATTAGATCTACACGGGATTGGGAACCATGAGGGGAAATGCTGCCGTATTTAAAAACCATGTGGGTGGTAGAAATCTGAAACTCTGGAAGACCTATTTCAGGTTCAGCATTCTGAAGAGTGATGACTTGCTAATGGGTACTTGCAGGCTTGGTAATAATGTGCTTAACAGCATACTGGAAACCTACTTTTATCTGTAAAATAAGAGATAGTAAGAATATCTACTTTATAGGATTGCTATAGAGATTAAATAAGATGCAGCTTTGCACAGAATAAGTACATAGTAAGTGTACACTATTATTAGTAGTAATGAGAGTATACTACTAAGGAGTACATGGAAGCGTTCTAGAAATTCAAGTTCCCCAAAGATCTGGTATCCAGGAGTCTAAATAAAATATTTGTATCTCTTCAACCATTTTAGTATTTGGGGAGATAAATACTAAATATGAATCTAGAGCACTATGCCCCTTGAGAGGATCCTGTGTATTAAAATCAAGAATATTGTCGATAAATGTCAGGTCTGACAATTTTCTTTATGTTTTGAGAACTCATAGATTTTTAAAGAAGTAGAAAAAGGGCCAACAGTGGTGCTTAGAGTTGTTGGAGAAATAAATAACGTGGAAATCCCCCGTATGGATCATAACTGAGGAAAGAACAGTCCTAAAACCTGACTGGTCTTCTTAAGTCTCAGGCACAGAGCTGAGCCAAAGCACTGCATATAAATTACCTAAAGCAGGAGGAGAGAGTCTTTGCTGGCTAATGTGATTCAACCAAGAAAGCAAACCTAATAAAGAAAACTATATCCTGCTGCATGAAAGCAATATCTGCCATTTATGGTAGAGGCCAATATAATGGAAGCATATTAAAAACTAATAAATCTGTTAGATAAGATGAATAATCCTTTAGAAAATTTTCAAGCTGCACAATAAAAAAATGTATCTTACATATGTCTTGAAAGTTGGAAAACATACT
Source organism: Solenodon paradoxus (assembly GCA_004363575.1). Lineage (NCBI taxonomy): Eukaryota > Metazoa > Chordata > Mammalia > Eulipotyphla > Solenodontidae > Solenodon > Solenodon paradoxus. The sequence continues at coordinate 516,869 of RJWH01000172.1, forward strand.
TGTAGGATGTTTGCTTCTTGAACAACTACTTAGGAAATTTCATGTCATTTGGTAATACTTAAGAGATAAAACCATGATTCACAGTTTGAATCAAGGATTAAACAGCAGAAAAGCATTAATAAAATTGCCTTTGAGTCCACACATATAGTAATGATTGAAAATGACTGAATTTGAATCAACTTAAATTGAATTTGAAGATGAGTGATTTGGGGTATTTTTGCAGTGACTTTTTAAAAATAAAAATTGCATGGCTCCTGAAAGTACAGATTCACAATTGAAAGACTTGTTCTGAACCTAAAGTTTTCTGTTAAGATTATTCATTGTCCATTAAAAAAGTTACATTAGTAGGCATGTCTCTGTGGCCTGGAGATAAGGCCCCTAAATGTAGTCCATAGGTATTCCAAGGATCCAGTTTCAAGACCCGGAGTTGGGGGGAACAACCAAGATGAATAACTAAATAGAATAAAGTGCTTCTTCCTCCTCTCCCTTCCTGCCTGCCTGCATACTCATCTTCATTCCTGCTTGCACATTTCCTTAAAAAGAAATCTGTTTAAAAAATAAGAAATCTGGTATGCAAAATTTAAATCAATTATAATAACAAATTTGGGTTATTCAGACTCAAATATATTTTTACAAATTTACCTTAATTAAAAGTAAATGAAATAAAAAATTGAACCCCTAAATTGTATCAGCAACGTCTCGAATGCTTGACAGTACTTTGAGTATGGTTTGACCACTACCTAACTGAGGGAGGATCTCTGATAAATGATTCACCTGCTCTCACTTTTCCCAAGAACTGAAAGAGGTTGAATTCATTCCTTCATTCATAACTTACTTATTAAGCACATATAATATACTAGACCTGAACTAAGAACCAGAGATACAAAGGTAACTGTGACATCATTCCTGTTCTAAAAGAATCCGTGGTCAATTTCAATGGTCCTCCATTTTTCTATCCCCTGCTTTAGGAGGTCTAACAAAAAATTACATGATTTCGTTAGGTGCTCATTTTAATGGTTATCCATAAAATTCAGATTTTTTTTCTTACTTTTCTTCAGTATCAAACAAAGAATCAACAAGAGGCACCAAACACACTTCACTGCTGCCTTATTTGGCTTTGATAGTTTCAAGACCATCATCCCAATTCTCCCTTTCAGGTTTCTCAGGACACAGAAAAGTTTTGAAGCCATAGAAGGAGATATTCTCACTACTGCTTTTTCATAGGGAGTCATATTCTCTCCACTCTCTATTCCTCAGTGTGTCCCTTCAGGGGTTACCCAGACTCATTTCCAATAGGTGCCTTATAGAGAGATAGATTCTTAATCCTTCCAGAGTCGACAGGTCAATAAACATGCACTATTCCATTCCATGTTAAGCTGTGTCATTATTTTTTCTAAGTTTTAAATCCATCATAAATATTTAAATCAAATTAAATCAAATTATAATCAATTATAAAATTTAAATTTTTTCTTTGTTGAGTACAAATTGGTACTTTCTAGGAATTTCTTTAGACACTACAGCACTGGGATTTTAGGGGTGACTTTTCATTGATTTGCAATGACTCAGTGGTTTCCTGAGGAGTTGGATACTCTAGAGAAGAGCTTGCAATTTTCCTGATACAACCCTAAAGTAGAAAAATTATTCCCACAATTCTACTTGATGTCTTTTTCAATTTCTAGGAGCTCTTAGACTTTCCTATGGGGTCCACACATAGCTTTCCACTCACAGAATTAGTGTTATTCATAGCTTCCAAGAGAAGCTGAGTCAGACTTTCACAAAAAAAAGTCCAACTCTGAGTTTCAAAATGAGTTTTGAAATGAGAGAATGGTCCATAAGCAAAAAGGACTTTTGGTTTATAAGAGTCAACTCATGAGGAAGACATGCTTTGGGGGAGTCTAAAAATGTAGTTTGCCTGGGTGTCTTTTTTTCTTTAAGAGAGGAAAGAAGGGTCAGGAAGGAGTATTTTAAAGTAGAGAAAGAAGCTCTTTCTTTTTAAATTTTGTTTTGGTTGCTCCCTTAGCCCCCAGTCTCTAGAACTTGGGTGATTGGGCTTTACATGGGCCACATGCCACCTGCTGGCTTAGCACCTGAGTGACCCAAATGTGACTGCCTTGGTATATCTTAAAACTAAGGAAGAAATCTTTTGTCTGTAGGTCCATGTTGCTTGTTCATACTCAATGTTGAAGCCCAGTTCAGTGAATGGGCTGAGGGAAGCAGGTAAGGGAGGCAGATGAATGGTCTGGAGTTTCCTTTAGTTCAAAGCAGTGAGCCTTGACTGTGGGTGGTCTAGCAGGCTCTAGAAGATGAGGCTACATAGAAGGGCAGGCATCTGATGCTGAAGTGCCTTTTTTTGCCATTCTAAGGAATGTGGATTTGATTCCAAAAGATAATGGGGACCCACTACAAGATTTAAGGCTGGAGAGTATTAATGGCAGGTTTTCATTTAGCAAGATCTCTCTGACAGCAGTGTGAATCATTTATTAAGAGAAGTGAGTGTTACTTGAGTTATGGAAGTTATTTGGTTAAAAAGTTAGAAAGTACAATAATCCAGATAAGCCACAAAGAGAGTATAAACTAAGTCAATGGAACTGGAGGAAGAAGCTGATAAAACAGATTATTTAGGGATAAAATTTGTGGGACCCTGAGACCGAGATTAAAGGAGAGTGAAGGAAAAGGAGGTTTTTAGAGTGGCTGCATTATTTCCATCTTAAGCACTGCCTGTCCCATTCATGGAACAATAGAACAGAGGACAGAAAGGTGGCAGGGTAGAGTTTGGTTAATAGTAGTATGAAGCTTGGACATCTTAAGTTTGAGAAGGCAGTTGGAAGGAGTTGAGGGTTTCTATTTGAGAATCTAAATTTGGTGACAGGGAAAGTCAAACACCAAGACAATATTTTTGACTAATACTCTCTATTACTCAGTCAATAAAGTTTCTGTCTCTTTATAGGTAAGATACCACCCTAATACTTTCATCTAGTATAGAACAGTATGGATTTGGTAAAATGTTTATCTTCATAGTACAGTAACCAGGTGAATATGGCCATTATTTTCCAAAAGAATTGCACTGTAAGTCCCTTGAGTTAGGAAGAAGGATTTGTGTACCTTTCAGGCATACAAACTATGTTAGCTTGACCAACCGTCATTTTTAAATTGAATTCTTAGGGATAAGTTTTAATTCGATTCAAAATCTAGTTCAAGTCAATTTTTAAGTGAGGAAATTAGGATCTAATCCTTCAGAAGGTCATCTTTCAATCAGAGTTCCATATTTCCCCCTTCCTCCACTTACCTACAGCTTATCTATTTCCACCTCTAGTTTTACAAAATTATCTATCTTCTTTGTTTTCTTTTTCCCTCTCACTGAACTCTTCCTGAAGCATTCTAGAGACCAAGTTTTCAGTGAAAGAAAAATGTGTTACTTTCTAGCAGTAATATTTGATATTATTACATCGAAAATATATCATCTTAGGGTTATAATAAGTAAATACTCTAGTGAGTGCCTTTAAAAAATGACAGAAAGAGCATTTCACCTTTTAGTTGCCATGACATAGCTTCATATATGAATTCTTGCATATTGAAAGAGTCAGATGGTTGTTTTTCTATCTACAACATAGTGTTGAAGTTGAGTCTGGATGATGTATAGCGGTACTGATATATTTTTTATGCTTCATGTACTAAATTTTTAAAAAGTTACACCTGCAGATTTTTATCTGTGTTCCATCAGCATAAACGCCCCAGGATCAGCACTTTTCAGTTCTCCCATGAAAAGTGATGAGGTCTTGCAAGGGCTAGGGTCATCTGATCTGTCTCAGTGCTGTCTTAAACGGTGCCAGAAGCGAGGGCACAAAGTGAGTGCTATTGTGGCCACACTTTATCTAATTCCCCCTCCAGATGCTCTACATATTTCACAGCAGAATTAGCAACAGCAATCATTGCAGAAAATTATAGATGTCCCAACTCCTCTCTCAATCCCCAAACCATTTCATAACTATTGCTATTGCTGTGGAGATGATGACAAACTTATTCCATCTACCTGACAGTGCAAAAAGACCATGTGCTTGAGGGCTGTGGGGCTCTAAAGGGGACAGGAGGGAGGTCTGAGGGGAGCACTGTGGGAATACAAAAAGTTTGACTTTGAAGTCTGAGACTTTTCCTGCTTGACAATCTGTATGCTTTTACCAGGCCTAAGAGGGTAGCCAATAACCCTCAGCCAGGTACTATACCTTGAACTCCAAAGTTGGACTTGTCATTTTCACTTCAAATTCACACAATCTTCCCCCTCCCCAAACCTTTGAATCCAAACCCATTTGAGCATGTAATTTGCATAGTCAAACATTTCTTGAAAACTCTCTTTTGGGTGTGCTTACCTGAGAATCTCTCTGGTGTCATCTGAAGTCAAGTGACCAGGATTTCAGATTTCATTTAAAGCTGCAGTCTAACTCAGCAGTCCCATCCAAGTGATGTTAATGCTCAATAATATTCATAAGTGTCTAGTCTATGGGAAGGTATATTTAGACATTTTTCTGTGCGTACAGCTATTAAAGGCCTGTGACTCTGTCTCCTTAGTGTGGCATCCCCTCAAATGTAGTGAATGACTGCCAGCACATACATGCCAAAGTCAAACTAGACCTTCATTTTCATGCTCCAATATGGGAAAGAGGCATAACCCTGAACTTCAGGATTTCACAGTCATCTTTGTTACTATCTAGGACCCCGTGATCAATTTCAGACATATGTCTTGAATATTTATTTTCCTGATCAAGTTCTGTGAAAACTCTGAGTGGAATCTCTTTCCATCCTAATGTCCACCAGTAATTTTACACTTGCAGCATGTGATCATCTGTCTCTCCAACATCTGCCCTCTAAAGAATTAGAAATGCTAGAGAGATTCCATTATGTGAACAAGATATGCATCTTACATAATTTTTTAAAAATTCTATGTCTCTTTCATTGTTTAATTTTGTTAAACTCAGTGTTTAAACTTTCATAGTTAAACTATAATTTTGGCCAAAAGTACTCAGATTATTTCACGATTGCAAGTGGCCTCTACTAGTTTTCCTGTGGTTTAGGCTATTGTTTATAGTGGCCATCAAGTCTTGTACAACACCCCTGATGAAAATTGTCACATGGAAAAACATTTTTAAGGAGTCTACACAACAAATTCAGCTCCCTCACACTTGATGCAGTCGATGAAACTATTTAAAGAGCTGACAGAAATGACTTGATGGAAGAATAGCCACGATTGACTTCTAGTTGATTTGAGTTACATTGCTTTCTGTCTTATTTATTTAAATGTTTGACTCTTTGCATAATGTGGGAAACCATGTTCTCTCACCTTCAAATTTCTTTAAAAACAACAACAACATAGATTCTTGGGCAGGATGCTCTCTTAAGAAACTGCCCAGACTATAATCTACCTTCAAGCAGAAACATGCATCTGTCAGTTTACATGCTTTTAAGTGTCAAGAAAGGACTATTGCAAAGTTGCACCCAATGTCCCTTCCATGTGCTCTTTTCTACATTCAGAATGACATGCCTCTTCTAGTTTAAGACTTCTGTTCTTCTTTTCAGTACCTACTAGTACATGAGCACAGGCACATGCACTCACACACACACACACACACACACACACACACAACCCTCAGTTGTACTACCCTCCTGGTTTGTAGATTATACCCTGTAGTTTCACCCTTTATGACACCTTTGTATAAAACAGCGATTTGACAGCAGTTGAAAACACATCCTAGGTTTCTCCTCTAGCTTTCTCCTCTGACTGAGGTGGTAAGGGTGTTAGCGGTGGATGGTGGGGGTGGAGGGAGGGCCCCTGTTATCATACAAGCAATTGCTAACTGTGGACCTCTGACTTTGTAATTTGTTCTTTATGGACTCGCCTGCAGCCAATAAGCAAAATCAATAGTCTTTGCTGAAAAGTAAGCAAGTGCCAGTGTGTTATGTGACAGGTGAAGATACATGTGCTTACCAGGGGTCAGGGGGCCACATCAAATTTCTCTCTGACTTCTTTTCAAAAAGCTCAATCCATTTAGGGTGCATCCGTCATTGGAAAATGCTGCAGCGGGGAATCAGGAAGGCCGCTGCTCTTCTTTTCTCATTTAACGATGTTTGTTTTCAGCAGGCTGTTCACTAATGTCACAGAGAAGAAATTATGTGAGACGAATAAAGTGCTTAGAGTCTATTTATTTATTCATTCACTCATTTCTGTAGAATAACACTAGCTGTGGCTTTCTCATGTATATTAATACAGCCACAGTTGTCTAAACATTTGTTTGTTCTAGACCTTATCAACAAATAGGTAAGTTTCTTTCTATTGCCACGGAATTGATTACCTGCAGTTTAAGTCGGAGGGAAGATTCTAGGGACTTGAGAGACGCATCTGTATCTCGAAGCCCACATTATGGTAAGATGTACATCCACCCAATAATTTGGCTTCTGATAAGGTGCCAAGAACATTTTCTGTTTTCTGCTCAGACCATCAGACAATCTCAGGACATTTTGTTGAAGGACATAAAAGACTAATGAGTGAAAGTAGATTCCAAAGAATGGAAATAAAATGGGTGTTTAATTTTTGATATTTTATCACCACATTTCTACATTTGGTTTCTCCTCCTCCCATTTGTTTGAATGTTTAGCTCAGTAAACAAGATTTCCTTCTGAAACAGGATTCCTTAACCTGGTATTAAATTGGAACAAGTAAGTGAACAGAGTATTTTCTTCTTCAGAGAATTTTGTGGAACCTGCAAAAGACCATGAACCCACAAATCTAGCAGAGACCAGGTAAGGCTGTCAAAGTGACAGAGAGCATGGTTTTATAGGGGGCATGTGTCTGCTGCTCTGACTTGGAAATTCTTCTAAAGGAAATCCTAAATTCAAGACATGTTTATACAGTATGTCGCTTGACTTCAGTGGTTTCTGTGATTCATAGTAGTTGATTTTATTTTTATTTTACAATCATAATCAGTCTGTATTATTGTAGTTGTGTCATTCCAAGGGAAAACATATATGGCCTGTTAGAACTAATACCAAAACTAAGATGATCACCAGCAAGAGCTGTTTTAATGGTTCCCTGAGTAGCTTTCAGATCTTTTGAGGATTCATAATTTTAGGGGATCAGATTGATGCTCAATAAGATTTCAGATCATCTCATTGTGTGACTCATCACAATCATTCCTACCTGCCAAAAGGATAATAAAAACTGGTTAATATCCTGAATATTTTATGTTATATTTTAAATCACCAAATTCTGGTTTGCCAAAGTAATTTGGGCAATATCTTAGATTTCGATGAACCTCGTGTCTCTCTCTCTAAATACAGAGTTAAATTCCTTAAGAATAGAGACTATGTCTTACATTTCTTTGTATTCTCTCTATTTCAGCTACCAACTCAGTCTAATATGAGCCAACTCTGAATTTGAATTTGATCTGTCTGATATATTTAAGTGTAAAATATTTACATGAGCTAAAGCAATGCCTGTCAAAGTGGAATTTATTTTTGAACTTCATATTATATCTATACTTCATTTCATCAAATATATATATACTTCATTGTCATTAGTACATTATCATATTTACTTTGTATGTATTTTTTTAATAGTTATGAACATAAGAAATGGGATAGAAATCTTTCTTTGAGGGAGTTCAACACCCATTTCGGTAGTTTCCCCACTACAATGCCATGAAGTCATTATAGGACACAGATGTTCTAGTGTATAAACACATGAACTGCTAGAGAGAACAGAAAGCTGTAATACCCATTGTGGTAACCATGTGCGACTATTAAGCCCTTGAACTGTGGTCAGTCAAATTTGATACATGAGTTAGGTATGATGTGCACATCAGTTTGAAGACAGAATAAAGAAAAAAGGTGAAATATCCCATTTATTGTTATTTTATTGATGAGGTGCTGAAATGACAGCATTTTGGATATGTCGCATTAAATAACATATATTATCTGCATTAGCTGGGGTATTTCTTTTAACTTTACAGAGTTTGGCCACTAGAGTTTTAAAATTTCATTTGTAATTCACATTCTAGTTCTATTGGATGATATAATAAAGAATGCAGGTTGTCAGAACCAACTCATTGTAGGAGATCCACTTGTCCACTTAGATAAATATCATTTCCTGTTTGTATAGCCTATAATTATACGACTGTCACATTTTTGCATATTTTCCCATCAAAAAAGACATCTAAATGAGTAACTGCCTGTGGTTAAATATTGCATTTTTATTATGATTCTTACAAATACGAATTTAAAAACCAAACCAAAATCTATGTCAGATGTGTTGTTGGGGGTATGAAAAGATAGATGCACACTAGCAATTTGCAACCATTTTCATTGACAGAAAAAGTTACAGGTTGTCTTAGGGTTTAAACTGTCTCCTGAACTGTTTGTGATCCTCCTCTGGTCTTTGCACTGTTCCTTCATGGTTAACCCCACCCAGAAACTTACATCCTCAGGTTCAATCAAAACGCTTAACTCAAGTTTTCAGGTTTGCACATTTATACATCTCTAAAATCAGGATGCAACTTATGACCGGTGACATCATGAGCAAGATGACACTGTTTAGTGAATTGTTCTCCTTTTTTTTTTTCTGTGAGACAGACAAAATAATCCTTCCAGCAATATGGATGGAATTTTAGGCAGATGAAGTGTGATCATTTACTTAGAGAAATTTTATAAAATGCAGCTCTCAGGGCTCTACCCTGAGCCACAATATTTGGGTGACACAATATTTCAGAATCTGTTCTCCTTACATGAGTCTGACATAGTCTTTAAACCAGCATCTCAAGGAGCCACTAATCCCAGTCTTGTTTATCACAGTGTGGGCACCCCGACCAGTGGTGTCAATTTAGTCCATTCCCAAAGCAACTTATCAACTAAGAACGCTTTTTACTTAGTACCAACAATTGTTAGGCACTGAGCAGGTCATAAGGAATGGGTAAGACAGTCCTTTTTGCAAGGAATGTGTAACTTACCTTTGGTGACACATCAGGGTTTTTTAAGTTCTAGCATTTTCCTGAATATCAAAAGCTATACCCCTTCTTTCCATCTAGACAGTTAGAAGGTAGGTGTCGTTTAGCAAGGAGTTGGTAACTACTTTCCTGAAGAGATAAGATTGTAGCTGACCACTCTAGAGGACAAACCATCTTTTGGTTATAAATGGAGACCTCAGATCTCTGGAAGTAATGTAATTTGAAAGCTGGATCAGAAGCTGCACAGGAGGTAATGAGTTCCCATTTTTGACTTAATTAAGACTTTAATGGTTATAAGGACCAAAGTCTCTCCTTAATTCCAGACCAACTGAGGACAGCAATTTCCGTTGCTGGTATAATGTTGACCCAAAGGTACAAAAAAGGAGGAAAAGCCTGACAGTACTAAGGATCCTGTGTTATCCAGGTCATGTTAGGCCCTAGGCCAGGAGAACATTACTATCCCATTGCGTAAGTTATCGCCTAACTCAAACCTAGCCGCTTGATGTAGACCCATCAACCCAACCAGGCCCTTGAGGGGCCATTTAGAGGAAGATGAGAATTCACATTCACAGAAACGGAGCTGGAATCCAAAGTACTCTGGGAATGCAAGCATCTATCCTAGCTATCCTATTGAGAGAACCAAAGGGCCCCTACTGGGTCATCCATCAAAGAATGAGAGAAGGAGGCTATACCCCTACCCCTGGAGAAGTTTTCTCTTTGTCCTCTCACAGGTAGTTGAAATTTTCAATTGGAGATTCCTTTACATTAAGATATTTTCTCCTATAGTTTAAAAATACATCCAGTAGACATGACATATTAAGCCATCATTAGCCATCTATACCTTAAAGCTGCTTAATAATTAATTCAGCCATTATTTATTGAGACACAAGTATAGGTTCCACACTGTGCTATACACTAGAAAGATAATGTGAAGCAAACACAGATATAACTCTTTATCTAATGAGTTTAGAGTCTAGTAGTAAAAACAGATGTTAATAGAAGAAAGGCAATAATAAATATATATATATATAATATATATAATAAATCGAGAAGACCATTAGTTTAGGTACCCATCACTAGTAACTAGCAAAAAAAGAACTTGAGACTAAGGTAGGATGTCAAGGAAGGAGACCACCTTTGAGGAAGTGATTTTTGAACTGTATCTGAAATAAGAATACAGACAGAAGGAATTGACAAGGTAAAGAAAGAAGGCAATCTTTGAGCCTAAGTAGAATAGATTCCAGCTCTCTTAATGACAGATCTTGTTTGAAAGGTTTTCTTATTGACTAAGGAGAGGATGGTCCTTTTTCTGAAATCTCTTTGATAGTGAGATTATTTCTCATGTATTTTAGAAATGGAACTGTGTAATTACAAAGCTTAATAAAGTAATTGTAAGCAATAAATACAATTAATTAAAGGGTAGGGAGTAGATAAATATCAGACAATTGAAATGCGCAGGTAATACATATATTTATTTTCGAAAGCACTTTCCTTTATAAAACAGAATTTTTCTTGAGCATATAAAAATTGCATTTGTGTGTGTGTCTGCGTATGTGTGAGTGTGTGTACTCTTTTTAGTATAAAGGCTTCAAAAATATTGCCAAAATATAGCCAAAAAACATTGGCTATTAGGAGAAGGATAGACAAGAGGATAAAAGACCAGAAGAGAAAGGATGTAAGGTTTAGATAATCCATTCTTATGATGGTAAGAGTGCCCTTGTGCTTCATACAGCTGAGATGCTGGTGTGTGAACCACATACAACCCAAACACCTGGGTTTGAGATCTGGGCCAGGGTAAGAAAACCAAGACAAATAAATAAATTAAGAAGTTTCTTCTGGCCCTTCCTTCCTTCTTTCCTTAAATGATTCCTTCTCCTCGCCTTTCCTTCCTCTTTTTAAATACATAAACAAACAGAGGACTGGCAATTAGGGGAAGGATAAAAGAGGATAAACCCAGAAGAGACAGGATATAAGATTTAGATAATCCATTCTTATGGCGGTAAAAGAAATCAAATTTGAGGGGAGAAAGAAGAAATACAAAATTCCAAGTCAGTAATGGTTGGACAAACAAGACTTTGCAAATAGTGGAAATTGGGATCTTAGACTTCTTCTGAAAAGGGTAGCCTGGAAGACATTTTTTTCCCCTGAATGTATTGAATTGATCTAAATTATGAAGAGCAAGCTTGTTTCATCTTCCATATGGAGTCCTAGGTCAGAAGCACATACTTAAGTGTTGAGTTGAGAATACAAAACTACAGCTGGCCTTGACATGAAGACATCTGAGTTGGTTAACAAAGTCTATCAGAGACAAAGAGAGAGTGATGTGCTAGCTTGCCCCTCATTGTTGTCTTCCCTGCTCTAAATAGTCCCATTCACTGGCATGTTTATGTCTTTACTTTGACCACCTACAGATGTTGCAAGACTAAAGGAAAAGGAAATCACTTTTTAGATCATTAAAAATTGTTATTATTACAATATTAGCTTATCGGGATCTTTTTCTTTTAATGATACTAGAGAAGAAATAACATCAGCAAACAACAAAGGCAATTTCCTTGCTGTAAAATTGAAAGTTCGAAAGAAATTTGCATTTCCAGGGCTGGGAAATGTCAGATTTTTAATTTTTTTTTCTGGACTTAAATCCCCTTATGTCAAACCAGGGCAAGAAGGGTAATGTTTATAGTATCTGTGTCTCTGAACCAGTGAATAAAAGATATCAGTGTTACTTAGCTGAGACGTGAATAAATATTCATAACAATGGCACATGCATAGCTAATTGAATGACTTTTGTTAATATTAAACTAGATATTCATGGACATGTGCCTTTTTCTATAACGAAAATACTGCCTTGGGCTAGTTTTGTTTTTCTTGTCTAGAACAATTTATGTGGTTTCACTGAAATGAATTAAAACTCCTATTCTCATGACAAAAGAATTCACCACTAATTTGAGGAAAGAATTTCTTTATTCCCTTCATGGCATACTTTATTGAAAAAGCAAACCCTAAACCTATCTTGAAATTTTTGTTCATGCATTATATTTAATTTCAACAACACATTCAATGTCTATAAATAGAGATTTCTCGGATTATGAGGGCCAGATGTATTGTTATCAAGTCCATAAGAGATTTTCTTTCGATTAATTTAAAAAGTAATAAAAGCAAGACAAAAACAAAATACAATTCCTCTGTGAGTATGTAAAGCTGGAATCTAATATTTTCTTTATCTTTGGTTTCTCTACCTCTTTTCTCCCCCACCCTCTCATTTTTCCTTATGTACAAAGCAATGGAAGCAACGAAAGTCATGGATATTTGTTTTTTATCAGCTATTTTGCCTTTATCCTCTCTTCTTAATAAGTAGCACCTGACTTCCTTTGGGAAAATGAGCTCTTCTTTATCATGACTAGCTTTAGTTCTTCCTCTCATTAAGAAATCTGGGGCACTGTTTCCACCCTCTCCATGACACTAGCAAAATCGAGGGACTGGCATTGACCTAAGTTTAAGCAAAAGAGGTATTCTCTCTGAGAACTCTATTAAGCAGGGAAGAAAGGGCCAGAATGAGCTCTGGGAGGGCTCCCATCCAACAGGCATGATTTCAATGTCCCGACCAGCCTGTTCCAACTACTAAGTTGATTATTCTGTTTCCTGATTCCTAGACTTTCTAGTGTCTTTGTGTTCGACTTCTTGACTAGCCCTTTCTTCTACCTCCAGTCAACGTTGTGTACTCCCTAATAACTTACCAACAAATTCACATTAGCACAATTCTACCAATCTAAGAAACATTGATGCATACACACCTATTCCCCACTCTGCCTTTCTATTAAGTAATGACATCACAGCTCAGTCTTTGGAGGTCATATCACACCCCTTTATATTCCAGTTACCAACATAGTGATTCATCCTCTAGCATTGCCTGATATGACCAGGGGAAAATCCGTGTCCTAACTAATACAACTGAACGCAGGAGTGTAAAATAATACTAATATGATCCAAGAGTTTTCCAATTTACAATCACTAGGTCGTGATGGTAATTGAATTGAACTTGAAGCTGGAGTAGTAGCTATATTTGTGTCAAAACCTAGATGCCTCTTATTTGCTATGTTTAGGGCTTAGAAAGAGATGATCTCTTAACACCTAAAAGCTACGCAGGGAATGGTTGCTCTGTAATCTGCTTTGTGAGGCTCACTCATGGGGCTTATTCTAGGGCTATGATTTCTAAACTTGGCTGGTAATCAAAATTACCAAGACATCTGAACAAACTCTAATTGGGAATTCTGACCCAATTCAGGATGTTCTGAGTCACTAGGTCTGGAGTAGAGCTGGTATTAGCAGATGTATGCAATCTAAAGAGAGAAAGGCTATAGTAGAGGAACCAAAGTGATTTGGTTTCAGTAATCCAGAGGAGAAATTATGGAGTTTCAAGTTAAGGAAATTGGAGGGAATAAGTAGGATGGAATGGATTTGAAATATAATCAGGAAGAAAAATAAACCAACTACATTGATGATGAATTTAATGAAGTCAAAATAAATAGAGCTGAGTTAACAACTCCAGCTGTTAACTTATCAAACAAGGTTGGTAGTACCCATAGTTAAGACAGGAAATTCTGGATGAAGAGTAAGTTTACAAAGAAGTATGTTTGAACTCAATGAGTTAAAAAAAGTCAAAAGTTAAAATTTTTTGTGTGACATTTAGCAAAATTATTCAGAGTGGAAGCATAGTTGGAAATTCAGGTGAAAGTTAATGCTAGTGACACAAATTTGATTACTAACTGCATTCAAGTGGTGATTCTAATCATAGGAAGAATAAGATCATTCAAGGTAGGTGTGGAAAAAGGGACAGAGTTGAGCCAGGATTAACCTTTCAGGAGCATTAACATTTAAGGAGCGGTAGGAGAAGAAACATGGGAAGAGGTATGAGAGGAATTGTTCAGAGGAGGAAGGAGAAGATGCAAGTATAGACAACGAAGATGAAGAGACTATGCCAGAGGAAGCAGTCACAATTATGGGCTACAGTGAAAGCCCATGAAAGTAAGACTGAAAGATGCAGGCTGATTTTGCAGAAAAGCTTAATAATTTTTGACTAAGATTATCAGGTGTGCACTTTTGAGAGCAACTTCAAGTAGAAAGTGATTGGCTTAATTAATTAGCTCATTTATTTCTTAAGACCACTTGCTATCTCTGAATAATATAACTAAACTTTAAATTAGTAAGCAATGAATTGGAAAATAGTTCACAATGTCCATTTGCACCCTATGGATGTAATAGCTTACGGTTTCTATGATGCTAATCTGTGTACTATCTATAAGTTTGGTCCATGGCATGCTCAGATATGACTTGTATTAAAAGTTTTAATACAAATAAATTATTCAAGAGAAGAATCAATGAGATGAAGACTATACAAGTATATAGGTAATCCTTTCAAGAATCATCAGGCATTTTATTCAGTGCAGATGTTCCATCCCAAGTATAGACTAACCAGGGTAATTATGTAGTCAGATGCTGCCGCAGAAGGTTCAACTCAATGACAGAGGCATTTAGGTCACCAAAAAGTCATCCTTTCCCTTTCATGGTGTTGGACTGTTTCTCACTGACAGCTGTAGAGTCACAGACACTTCCAGCTTTTACATTTAAATGTGTCCATAAGACTAGTTCTTACCAATAGAACAAAAGCAGAAGGGGTATTTATCACTTCTTGTCTGAAATATTTAAGAGGGAGTATTTTCCACTCTCATTTTCTATCAGTGATACATAGATCATTCCAAGGCAGAAGGTCATAGTTGAGCACAAGTTGTAAAGAGTCTTTGTATGGAGATCTTTCAGGAGGAAAACCACCAGCCAATCAGGAACAGCTGCATTGAGTTATCTTGTGTTATGTTATTGAAAGGTTGGTGTTTATTTGTATTAAAAAGTTTTAATACAAACCAGATATGAGCATGACATGGACAAAGTGTAGATATTACAAATATTGGCATCATAGAAACGTAGGTTATTACATTTGTTCAATGAAAATATGAGACATTGTGAATCATTTTCCAATTCATTGTTTACAAACTTTACTAATTTAAAGTTTAGTGGTGCTGCTCAGAGGTAACAAGTGGTGTTAAGCACTAAATCAGCTAATCAATTAATTCAATTCAGAAAGCAAATTAAGATAGTATGGTAAATAAAAAGCAACTCTTTTCTCTAGAAGATTAAACCTCAGTGATCTGCCAATTATTTTCTTTGTGAATTAAATTAAGATATCTTCAAGCTGTTATTTCTACTCAGATAATTGTTCATTGGTATATCTATATACCAAAAGATTAGAAGTAAAAATGTGGTGCTCTTTTTTCTTAAATACCATATTAAGAATGTAATGCAGCTCTGTTCTCTGGAGATAGGTTGACTCTGTATGGTTCTGTCCTCATAAAGATGTATGTTTCGGGGGTGAGAAATGCTAAAGTTCTGTTCTTGCATATTTACAAACCTTGGGTCCAGGCAAGGCTAGATCCATGCAAAAGAAGAGGGCATCTTTTTATAATTTATACAAAAGGAACATGCAGTCTAGCAGTGACCCTTGATAGGGACAGTGTCTTTTCCTTAATCTTGGAGCTCATAGAGACACTTTTTTAAAATTTTGAATGAATTCATAAATTTGAGAAATGAATTGATTGAATTGCTTCCAAATACTTGTATATAATACTGCCTTTAATATCTTTGTACATGCATATAAGGATTGTCCCAGGATAGGCATGTTAAACTGGGGTTTCTGCTTTATAGAAAAAAATATATTTCAATTTTGATAGGTGTCCTATAAACTTTGTGCTAGATTACTGTCTCTCCAGCAGTATAGGAGAGTTCCTGCTTACCCTTGCTCCAACAATTAGTGTGTTACCTGACTCTTGGTCTTTGCTAATTGGACAAATGAACATCTACCTGTAGAGCAGCTTTAATTTGAATTATTCTTGTTATGAGGGTAGGATCATTTCATATGTTGAAAAAATCAGTTTTTCCCTTTGTGAGCTATCTTTTTATTTGTATAGTAAACCTTTGTATATTCTTTTATTTTCAACCTTTGTCAATATATTTTCAATTGTGCTTTATGTATGTCATATATATCATGTATAGCATATAGTTGGAGTCTACATTTTGATATAATTTGAGTATTTTCTAGTAGAAAAGTATAACCATGTATATTTATTGATATAAAATATTCCTTTTATTTATAGTACTGCTACCATTCTGTTATTCTTATTTTTATGCTTCTCTCAATCTTTCGTTATGATTTATGTATTTCTTGTTTCTATACTTTTTTATAGAAGTTTCATTATGGAAATATGTATTGTATTTTAACCTTCTAGTGATTTGCAACTAAAATTTAAAATACAATAAATCCTGTGCTTCTTTAGGCAGTATCTACTGTCTCCCCACTTTAAGCAGTGGCACAATTAATATATTTGTATTTCTTCTCACCTCTCATTTTATTTTAATCATATCATTGTTATTCAGTTTTCTAGAAATTTCTTCTAGAAATTTTCTTCTCTGAGTATGTTTAAACATATACTATGTAATGTATCTGATTTATACCCTTTGGCACCCATCCCCTTCTCTCCCCTCACATAAAAGGAGAGGAAATAATGTTATATACACTGCCTTTCTCCTTCTTATTGTTTCCCGGTTCACTATTTTTATAGCAGGCACCCCCCCACCTTATCCACAGGAGATGCTTTCTATGAGTCTCAGTGGATGCCTGAAACCGTAGATAGTGATACATATATATATATATATATATATATATATGTGCGTGTGTGTGTGTATGACTGTATTTAAATTTTCATTTTAAAATTTAATTATAAATTTAAATTAGAAAATATTTATAAAAGAAACTGATAATAACTAATAGTAAAATAGAACAATTGTAACAATATACTGTATTAAAAGATATGTGAATATGGCCTCTCTCACTCTCAAAATATCTTACTTTATGTAATAGACTTCACTGATTCTAGTAAGTGAACCAGTGGAAAGTGAAATCGTGGATAAGAGGGGAATACTGCATTGTGTTGTTTTATTGGAGTGATATATAATGTGATCAGGAGTCTCAATCTGTCTTTGACTACCCCCTGTACCCGATATATTACTCCACGCATAGTAGTAACTCCATGTATGTAAAATATCTAGGCTGAACTGGCAGCACTCAACAAAGAAAGGCCTTACCCTCTAAAGGGAGAGCATTGTTATCTGAATGACTAAAAACAACAAATGTTGGTGAGGATATGAAGAAAAGGGAACTCATTTACACTGTTGGGAGTGTAAATCGGTGCAAACTTTATGGAAAACAGTATGGATAACTTCAAAAAAATTGAGAATGAAATTCCATATGATTCCATTATCCCACTTCTGGGGATTTACTCAAAAACACGAAAACACTAATTCACAGAGCTATATGCACTCCCGTGTTCATTGCAGCATTATTTACAAAATAGCCAAGAACTGGAAACTCCTAAGTACCCATTGTTAAATAAATGGTAAAGTGGTATAAATACACAAGGAAATACCAGCAGCCCGGAGATTAAATTCTATCATTTGCAACAATATGTATGGAACTAGAGGGGATTATGTTAAATAAAATAGGTCATGAGAAAGACAAATACCAGATGATCTCATTCATATGATGCATATAAAGAAACAAAGCTAAGGAGAAGACAAAACAAAAAACAAACCTTGTACATTGACAAGAGAACTGAGGTTACCAGTGGGAAACAGGGTGGAGGTGGGAGCAAGTGGTGGTGGGATCCAGTGGATAATGGAGCAGAACTTTTGGTAATTTGGTGGTGGGCAGGGTGTATTGTCATATATTTGACAAATGGTGAATCTGCACATATGAGGTTATATTATTTTGTTAATCAAATGTACCTCAATAAATATTTCTTAAAAATGCAGAGCATTTACCTTGAGCTTATTGCGTGGCTGACAGCAGACAAGTTCTCATGTTCCTCATAGGCAGATAGATGTCAAATGTGACCAAAGCAAAAGGCACCGATCCATGAGGTCCTAGGTCCTTCTCATAAAACCATCAGTACCATGATTATGGAGGGATGAGGCAATGTGTAATACAGACCTGGAGTTATTTGCTAGAGAATCTCTTTCTACAGTGAAGGAAACATCAAAAAAAGAGAACATATTCCCCCAACTCTCCCATTCCAGCATCTCAGCTGCTTTATCTATTTCCTGTAACACTCCCTAGATACACCAGGCAGAAACCAAATACTCCATCACAATAAAGAATTCTAGGAGGAGAGCAATTACATGAAGACCCTTTTGGCATTTAGGGTTGTGGTGGGTAGAATAATGGCCCCAAAGATTTTTATGCCAGGTTTTAGTCCCAGAAATTTAGACTATGTCACTGTAAAAGGATCTTTGCAGATGTGATTAAGGTTGCAGACCTTAAAGGAGGAAAATTATCCTGGCCCTCTCTAATCACTCCATCTTTTCAAAGAGGAAACAAAAAGTCAGAGACGCAGCTGAAAGACCAGAAATGTAATAGGGCTTGATTCACTGCTGCTGGCTCTGAGATGCAGGGAACTACCTACATGCAAGAATTGGAATGAGCTTCCAGGAGCTAATTGTTGTTCCCAGCAGGTAGGCAGCCAGCAAGGAGACAGAGCCTCAGGTCCGCAGCTTCCTGGAGCTGAATTCTGCCAACACCAGAACACTGGAAGTGAATTCTCAGGGACTTCAGAAAGGAAGGTGGTCTTTCTGACACCTTCATTTCTGCCTTGTGAAACTAAACAAAGAACCCGCCTGCTTGAACTTCTGACCTTCTGAACTATGAGATAATACATTTGTGCTTTTAGCAATTTAACTTTATTATCATTTCTTACAGCAATAATAGAAAATACAACAGAAATCACTCAATAAAATCCCCTTGGAACCTGGTGGTCTACAGCGATGGACCTCAAGATCTGTGCAGCCCTACTTGTGATGTGCAAATATTGGCAGACAGGTAACTCCAGGAAGGAGCATCTAAGTATGAACAGACTTGAAGATCAAGCACTTTAAAAGTGCTCTCTGTGTTATTAGGAAACAACACGAATAAAAGCAATGGAAAATGCCCTCTGTCTGATAGAGACAAACATCCCAATCAGTAGCAGGTTGGCTTCTCCTAGTTTTACTATGTGCAAACTTTAAATTCACAGTGTACGTTTCAACGCTTTTACAGCTCCTTTACAGCTATACCACTGAATCATGAAGGTAATCTCCCAAAGGCAAGTAAGTACCAAGAACTGACCACACCTTCTCTTTATGTAACATCCTGCATTTCCTCCACAGGACTGTCAACAGTAAAACTGTACCTCTAGATGAGTTTCCTTGGCATCAGAGAATAAATTAAACCAGTAGATACCTTACTCAGAGAGCTAAACAAAAGTAACAATCTATAAGGAAATCAAAAGGAAAAACAACTTGTCTACTATCACCCTTATCCCTGGTGTTAGTATTATAAATTATTTTATTGCATAACTAATTACCCAAATGCATTGCTTTGAAGACACCTATTTCACTTTATGATCACATTTCAGCTAGAATGTAGATTACAGATGACTGTGGAAGCCCCGGAGGTTAAGTGCATGGACCTTGATAGCACAGCAAGTTGCTGGCAAAATTAAGGCTAATACACAGGTTTCTTATTCCTACTCACTAGTCTCTTCATTTTGACACTGATGTTTTTCTCTTAACAAGTAAAATCCTCTTGGTCCTTTAAAGGTTCAGTCAGATAGATGGACGCCCCCCAAACCACCCAATGCCTTCTATCATAATCCAGCATTTTACCGACAACTGCCCATATAATGTTTTCTCTTTTACTCATAGGATAACAAACAAATACAATTTAGGGACAAATATTTTTGTTGATTAAATAAATGAATCCCTAAACTTATTATGGTCCTTGTTGCCTCCTTGATAATGATTATTTGTCAATCACTACATGCCATTGTGCCTCCTCTTTACACCTCTCCCTTGGCAAATTAAGGAGCAATCTATGACTCAGTAACTCTTGGTGCTTCTCTTTTGCTGATGGGGTGCCATCCTGTTCTGGACTCCCACACAGAAGAGAATTGATCCTCATAAGTGAGAAGATAGAATTTTAAAGAGGAATTACTTGTCCATGAGATGAAAGAGATTTAGTGGCTTTTGTACCAGGTAAATCTGTAATAGGACACCTCAGAAGGGATATAAAGATGGGAGATATTCCTTGTGTGACTATTATATTCTATAAAAGCCATGGTCCATTCTGAAAGAAAAAAAAATCAGTGAAAATAAAAGAAGTTATACAAACAAATGAAAAACAAGCAAAGGAACAGAAAAAGGAGTCCAGCTGAAGCAGACAATGTGGAGTCTGTCCAGATAACAGGATTCTGTTAACCTTCTGTGCTGTCCCCACCAGGCTCTGGGAATACTAAAGTCATGCATATAGGGAACGAACTAGAGAGGGAACCAGCAATACCTGGGAGTTGACTTTCTGACTGAGTGACCCTTGTCCCAAGACTGGTGGCTCTATCCTGCACAAATTCTAGTCCCCTTGCTCCAGATTGAGACATATCCCACTCGGGTTTCCCTCAGAGATGTTCTCTCAGGTAAGGGACTTCTGCCTGTGACCACACCAGCACTGGCCCACCTCCCTTCCCTCTCCTGCCTCTTCACTCTGATGCTCTTCCTGGGAGCATGTTCTGGAATCATTTGCATCTGAACCCTCTTCTGAGGGACTTCTGCAGAACTCCCCTAAGAGAGCTGGCTGTGGCCTAGGAAGCAGACACAGAGGAATAAACTCTAAAGTTGGCTGTTGGATGGCCAGCTGAAAATAAAGGTCCCTTTATTGATGCTGAGGGTAATAGTGAAGTCCCTGGCTATAGCATGCAGTTACTAAGACCTTTACCTATGTTAAGTACAACTGGCACAGATTGAAAGCTGCTCTGACTCATACAAGATCCATTGCTTTTATTGAAACAGATTAGGAAAACCATCATCACAGAAACTGAAATCGGTTGGTGGCTGCTGAGCCTATTAATACATCAAAGAGAGAAAAAGACAGGCTTAGGTCAGTCAAATAAAAACGTAAAGCACAGGGTAAAGGTGAGTAGGAATTTTAGAGTGTTTAAAGAGATCTTCTTCACAGCTTTCAGGCAGAGGGAAAGACCACACTGAAAAGAGGGCATGGAACTGTATTGAAAGAGAAACAGAACATCAGAAAAGATGGAACTTAACCAACCAATGGCAAATACCTGCACCAAAATCCTTAGTAGGATCCTTAGTAGCATCATGGTAATTCTAGGGAAGGCGCTGCTCCACTTAGCTCCTAATATGGAAGAAAGGACAAAGGTTCTCAAGATAGGTATAGTTGACTGGATAAGCCATGGAATTTGAATGTAGAGTCTACTGAGTCATCTGGGCCAGCAGAATTGCCAACTCACTTTTTCTAGAAGATTGCCACCCTCTTCATGCTTTATCCCCAACTCAGACTGATGCATTGAAATGCAATCTGCACTCATCTCATAATCTTCCTAACACTGGTCAAAAGTAGGGTTAGAAGTGAGCAAGACTTAGCTGGGAAACTATTAAAGGAGGGAGAAATTATTTGCCAAAGCATCCGTAGAACCTGAGTAATATGTATTCTGAGTTCCTGGGAGAATATGCCTGAAATAAATATGAGATGCCAGATCAGGATGGTAGATAAGGGAGGATTTCTTTCTTTTTTTTTTTTTAAGTGAGGTAACTTTGATTTATAAAACAATCTAAGTTTTAGATGCGTAGATCTACAGTTAACCAAATATATAATAACACCACAGCTATCAGCAAATTTCTGATAACACTATCCACTGAACCCCACTACCCTTTGCTTCCACCACCCCTCACCCCACACACACAACTCCCTTCTTCTCTGGTAATCTCAGTTCTGCTGTCAATGTCCAAGTGTTAGTTTTTATTTTGTTTTGTCTGTTCATTTGCTTTGTTTTTTCATATTCCACAGATGAGTGAGATCATACAGTGCTTGTCTTTCTCCTTCTGACATTTCATTTAGGATAATCTCCTCTAGTTCCATTCATGTTATGAATGACAGGACTTTCTTCTTCTCTTTTATGGATGCTGGCAATTCAATTGTGTATATATACCACATCTTTTTATCAACTCATCTGTCAATGGGCTCCTAGTTATTTACATTTCGTGACTATTGTATTTAATGCTACAATGAACATGGGAGGTATATAACTCTTTCAATTAATTTTGTTGTGTTTGGGGGTAAATACCAAACAATGAGATAATGGGAGCATATGAAATAATTATTCTCAACTTTTTGAGGAATCTTTATACTGCTTTCCATCATGGTTGCACCAATTTATACTCCCACCAATAATGTATAAGTGTTCCCTTTTCTCTGCATCCTCACCAGCACTTATTGTTTGCAATCTTTTGGATAATTGCCATTCTCACAGGTGTGAAGTGATATCTCATTGTTGTTTTGATTTGCATTCCCCTAATGACAAGAGATATGGAACATCTTTTCATGTGCCTGTTGGGGATGAGATTCTTAATATAGGGCCACTCTCTTGTGACTTGGAATTTAACACTCTGGCAAAGGCACCTGGATCTGGTCCTAATATGCCACTAGAATAGCTCTTGGAAGCTTGGAACAAGAAATGACCTGGCTCAATGTTGAGAAAGGGATCAAGAGATTTGGAGGTATAAGCATGACTACGTTCCTCATAATGGCCCAGAGGGAAATTTCTTCACTAGGGCAATAAATACTGTGCTGGGCAACAGGGTAAAGTACTGTTGTTAAATTCATTTGTGGTTGAAAGAAATTTAGGATGGAGGATGGAAGAGGAAGACATATAAAATTGCCATCACTTCAGGGCCAACTGCAGCAGTAGACACTGTTACTTGCCTTACTAAGTCTCAAACTTACAATTTTTTAGGCAGCCTACAAGAGTTTTTAATAAAAATGCATGAACTTAACTTGAAATGGGAGAGGATTGGAGAATGGGGAAGGGTGGACTGTGGTAGAAAATATTGACACACTGTCCAGATCCTCTTGAATTTTTTCTGATATTTTCTGTGTAAAACCTTGACTGCCCCATACCACTGATTTCTGTGTGTTTTCACCATCTAGAACTTGGATCTTTTCCTTGGAAGTCTGTTCTCAAGATACTGGAGATGCCTTACCTATATGCAGAGAACAAAACATCTATGTTTGAGGTTTACTTCTTACTGGCTGACCCTTGAGAAATAACTATCAGACACAAAAGCCTAAGAATTCTAGGTTTCTTTTCAGAACCATGCTGAAGTTTGAGCTCATCAGCTCTTTTCCTTAGAGTACACTTTACTTAATATCCTTTCTTTCCCTGTCATGTTTCTTGCTTCTTCCTGTTCTGCCCTGGTAGCACTTCTTGAAGAAATCACTTACATAAGGATCAGGGTTTACTTCTGGAGAGGCCAATATAAGACCTCAAATTTCAGTCTCTTGTATTGTAAATGGAAGTAAATATTAGTGAGTGTTTTTTGACTGCAGCTTGACAATATTGCCAAAGACAGACTTTAAGCATGTCTATAACTTTTGAACTATCAACTCCATATCAATATTTATGCACAGTTAGGTTTAATGCAGTCTGGTTTATAACAGCAGTGAAATAGAATGAAAACAATCTAAATATACAGTAATAGGAGATATAGTAAGTCATGATACCGTCACATCATGGGATATTAGTCAGTGATTGAAACTCAAATTATTTAAGAAACAAGAAAAAGAACACAAAAATTCTTGCCATTTATTCAGGCTGATCTTCACCACCCAACTTGGCTATGTAATAGCTTCTCTTATGTGGGAACTAGTTCATTCATAAGGTTTACAGTAATGTAGAAGGCCTTTCTAAATCATCTAGTAGTTAAGTGGAAACCAAACTGCTCTTGGAATGCCAACATCTCGATTCATATGCCAGTTATTCTATTTACTACCTAATTGAAGCCTACTGCAAATTACTTTACTTCCTTGGCTAAGAGGAAAAAAACAGTGTTCCTTCCATTATGAGGGCAATAAATACCTGGGGTTAATCAGCAAGAGGATGTGTTTGTTTCATTGCAACAGGAATAAGTAACCAGGATATATAGAACACATTAGCCTTAACTAAGCTGGTAATGTTATACCATGGTTTAATCAGAGAATCTAAGGTGAATCATAGCAACAGTGTTATAAACATTAAATATTTTATTTAGGAATGTCTAAGCCCATTTAAGTCTGTAAGTGTAGATGAGATTAACTGATGGCTCTCGATATGAATTGTTTCCTTTTTGGATAGTAATAGAACTTCTGATTTGGACAACAAAAAAAAGACTACATTTCTCAGTTTTCCTTGCAGTTATGGGTTATGTGATTAAGTTCTGCCTAATAGGGTACATATAAATATAATGTGCAATTTCTGAGTGGTGCCTTGAAGTGAAGGGATGGTTCTCCTTTTTTCATGATTTTGCTGCTAGACTGTGGACATAGTGGAAAACCATCTCGAACAATGCAAAAGAAAGTAATGTCCTATTTCCATTTGTAAGTGTTCAATAAATATTGACTTTTATTATGATGTACAGATTCTTGTTCATAGCAGATGCTCAATAAATATTAGTTTGTCTTTTTAATAGTCTGTGTGGGGTGCCATAACAGACTAGAACAGACTTAAACAACAGAAATTTATTTTCTCACTGTTCTAGGGACTAAAGTCCAAGAGCAAATTTTTAGCTCTGGGTGAGAAACTTTCTTCCAGTTTTCAAACAGACACCTTCTCATTGCATCCTTACATGATCTTCCCTCTGCAAAGAGACACAGCACTGGGTCTCTTCCTCTTTTTGTAAGAAGCCTAGTCCTATCATAGTTGGACCTTCCCTTAATAATTTACTTTAACCTTAATTATCTTCTTAGAGCCCTATTGCCAAGTGCTGACAATTAGGGTTTCAACATAAGAAATTTAGAGGGACACAGTTTAGTCTATGACAATTATTTTCATCCATCAGTCAGTGTCTTCACATATAGTTATTGTAAAGAGTCAAAAGCATAAATAAAAGGAAGACTCTTGGTAAAAAAAAATATGAACTTCCTAAACATTGATAATACTTCTTCAATCATTTGTGTTGGATGTCCCAAGAAATCATATATTGGTTATATAGCTATGCTTAAGAACACAGTAAATGGTGAGGGATTCAATTTTAAATAGGTTAAGTTGATAATTTGATTACACAGTAGCAAAGTTACAAAATTACTATTATTGCCTCTGTTAGCAAAAAGTATTCAAGTTTAAAAGTCATCAATGAAAGCTTTTATGTTTTTATTTGTCTGATCATACAGCTTTGGCTGGACTTTAAACCTAGCAAATGCAGAAGTAATACTTTTCTAGTATGGCACTAGTATATAACAGGTGCTCAATAATATTAATTAGCAAATGAATGAGATTTGATTTTTCTTCTCTGCCTAAGATATAAGCCCTTATATGGATAGGGTTCTAGAGTCTGCTCTTTAAAATACTGAACTTTACCTCATTTAATGTCTAAAATGCTTACATCCATTCAGAAACTCTTTATAAGACTGAATGTATATGACAAACTAATGGGAATGTTTTTAAAGTTCAATTAGTAAGACAAATTCTTTCAATTTAAGGAGTTTTTTTCTTAAGTACATACATTTTAAAGAATGAATTGTATAAAATACTGAGCAGTGACCTTTTCTGGGCTGTTTCTCAAAAAGCAAAATACAAAAAATGTAGACAACATTTTGATATTCTTTACAAAGAATTTGTTTTTGAAAGAAATAATTGTCTTTTTTGGAACATTGTTTTAATTTTTAATAAATGTTGTTAATGAATATTACAGACCATTTTTAGTAGAACAACCCACCCTAAGATATCTATAATCAGATAATAGGGACTCAGAAGGTGAGACACAAATACAGAATTCATCACAGGAGAGAGAAGTCAGTTTACAGGGTCCAATCAATCTCTACATTAATCTTTACAGAATGAAAGAATGAAAAAAAAAAAAGGGTGGGAGACAGGAGTGTGGGCCAGGGTACAGAGGCAGGAGTGGATCTAGGTGGGCAAAATATTCAGTGCTCTCAGGTTCTTGAAAACTGCAACTTGACGTACAATAAAATAAGGTTGACCATATTTTAACTGACATCCAAAGAGTTAAGTACCTTACGGCATATTTCTAGTCACAAAAATATCATTAAACTTCTCAATACTCAAAAGACTTCTAACAGTAAACAATCATTGTGCTAGTCATTAATTAATCAATTCATTCATTCATTCATTCATTCATTCATTTCTATCCATTGATTCTACTTAGGGTCTTGTGGTGACTGGAGCCTGTCCCAATGGCTCATGGTCAAGTCAGGAACTACCTTGGACATGAGGCCCATTGAGCCGACCACACCCACACTCATACCAAGTAGAACAATTGAAACACGCCAATGGATGATATCATGTTCACATCTCTGGGATATGTGAGGAAACTGGAGTATTGAGAGAACCCACAAGACTTGGAGAGAAGGTGCCAATAGGCAGACAAGTGACTCAGTCTGAGAACTAATCCTTTTTTTCTTATCTATTCATAACAAAATGATGCTGTAAATTATTTGAGGACCTGCTGTACTTGAAGACAGCGGCAAGGCTGACCTCACTGAAATAAATATTATCTCCATAATATCAACAATGTGGAAGTAAGTTTCAACTTCACAGGTAAAGAATTAAGATGCCCATGAAGGTTTATTACACTCACCATATGACTGTGTGAACTCCAATTCCATCATTCAAGTCTCTTCCTTGAAATAACACACACACACACACACACACACACACACACACACACACACACTCCCTAGACCACAAGTTCCTCTGACTATTTGTCTCTCTCATTCCCTGGGCACTGATTTGAGTTCTCTGTTTGATACCACAAATCAGGACCTACTTGTTCCTCCATGTCAGGTCTGTTGTGTCCTTATATGGGAGCATCTTTGTCTTCATATTAGTCAAATTCCCCTATTACAGGCTGGCATAGTCTCATGCATCACTTCTTTCTAAAATGCAACAAATTGCAATTATGCATATATGGATAGGAAACTTTGACACCTATTTCCACTAGACTGTGAATATTATTAAAGTAGAAATCACATGCATTATTGTTATTACTACAATGACTGAACGTTTTTGTTCCCCCAAATATACATGTATATGTTAAAGCTCCAATCCCCAATGTGTTGAAT
Organism: Solenodon paradoxus; assembly: GCA_004363575.1. Lineage (NCBI taxonomy): Eukaryota > Metazoa > Chordata > Mammalia > Eulipotyphla > Solenodontidae > Solenodon > Solenodon paradoxus. The sequence continues at coordinate 544,121 of RJWH01000172.1, forward strand.
ATGGAGGTGGAGGCTTTAGAAGGTAATTAGATTTAGAAGAGCTCATGAGCATGAGGACTCTATGAAGGAATTAGTGTGCTTTTAAGAAGATGAGAGCAGATCCCCGCTGTGTCATGGATACAGCAAGAAGGCAGGAGTCTGCAAGCCAGAAAGAGAGACCTCACCAAGAACCAAGTTGATCCACTTCTCAGCCTTTAAAATTACAAGAAATAACTGTCTGCTGTGTAAGTATGCAGTCTGTGGTATTTTTTTTATGTCAGCCCAAGTTGACTACAACAATTATTATTTCTATTTCTTAGCCCTTAGCACTTAATTAGAGAAAATCCTGATATGATAAGCAAGAATGTGAACGTCTCAGTCCCTGAACATCTCCTATGTGCCACATGAAAGCTATTATTCAAAAAAAATTAAGAGTTAAAGTGCCTAGACATTCTCTAACACTTTTGAGACTGACACCCAGCATGGCTGTACTTTCTCTTACCCTATGCTGATATCTCTCTGATTCGGAACATGCCTGAGCTACTCTGAGCCTATCTCTTCTTAACTGAGCATTGCCTTGAATAGTCCACACTTCAGGTGGCTGGATGAATTGTGGTCTCTGCAAATGGACCCAGGCCTTAATGGCTCTCATCCATGCCAGCTGCTTCTGAATGACAATGCCCCTTCCATTTCCAGAGGAGAGGTCACTATCAATCTACTTGAGGCTGAACCCAAACATTATTTCTGTTGTGAATCTTTTTATAGCACTTGCTTAGCTGAACCAATTATGTATTACTGGATCTCATGTGCTAGCTGCAGGGGAATTTGAGAAAAATGTTAAGTGGGGCTAGGTATGAGCTTGCCAAGTTCACAACTCACCCTGACATTTAATGGGGACACTTGGGGCAAGGAGCACAGTATCCTAGTTCCCTTGCTTTCATTAGCATGATGATTAATTCCTTCCTTGCAGGACAGGGTTCACTGAACCAGAGTGCATGCTCACAGCCTAAATCTGCCCAGCAGACAGGCTTCCTGGGGAAACATTTTGAGAACCTGGTGGTGGGTCTCGTGAGACCTGAGGTCTTCTTAGAGTTCAGATGTCTGAACTGACTGTTTGCCACAACATCTTTGGATGCTATCAGTCCTCCATTCACAACAAATCAGGGGCATTTTGGAGTCTGCCATCAGGTGTCGTGTAATTCTGGCCTGCACTGTGGCTCAGTGCATATCTAACCTCTGGTGAGAGCAATTTCAATGCACCATTAATCCCCTGATGGTCACGAGTAGTTGTACCCTCTGGGGTTCAATGGCAGTGCAGCTGGCACCACTTTCTCATGATTTAGCAATGAAGCTAACAACCTAGGTCTGCATCTTACTCCTTCTCAGTCTTATCCTGGATCCAACTTGTTACAAATTTTTTATGAGAACTGTCTTTGGTTTTGCCTCCTTGGTTAACAATGCTTGGGAGCGAGCATAATATCCGTGCCACCTCTAAAAGATGAGTATGTAATAGAAAGAACAGGCTCTAAGATTCATCTAGCACTTAAACACGTAGTACAGCATTTGGAAAATTGTGGGCCACCAGTACATATGCAAAACTGAACAAATCTTTGGAATCTTCTAAAATGAGAGCTCTACATTCCCCTACTCTACCATTTCAATTCTTTTAATAGGAAGTTAGATAGAAATTGTCATCATTATCATGATAAGGTTTTTTCCGATGTTGTGTTGGGGACTGCAGAAAGGACACTTTATGAAAGTAGTTTTGATGTTGTTGAAACAGAGTTCAAGACAGTAATGTTGTCCGAGGTGTACATTGCCAGAAGCACAAGATAATGAAAGCATTAAGTCAAAATGGGAATAGTCAGGTCATATATGGGTGGTGGTAATGTGAGCGTTAAAAATGGAGACTCTGCTCTCACTTACACATGGACTCAAGGAGAAGGGTGAAGGTTTCTTGCCAGCACAAACACAGAGGAGGGATGCTCACCAAATTTTTTCAGGGACACCATCTTGGATAGAGCCTCCACTGTGTCCTCTTCTAGACAAAGAGTCTGTCCTTCATCTTGAATCACTAAAGCTAAAACCTGGGAGAAACTGCAGCTTAGACACAGTGAAATGACGTGTCCAAGGTCACACAACTGGGTGGTGGCTGCGTTATGCACAGAAAGCAAGTTTCTATAATTCCATGTTAAGATATTATATATAAAGTATCTAGAAGATAACTTGCACCATGGTAGCTATGGTGGGCATAATAATGACCCATAAAAAGTCCTCCACTTTCCTGAAATCTGTGAATGTTAGCATTTGAAAAAATGCTTTGTAGATATAGTCAAGTTCTTTCTGGTCTCTGTGAGTGGACCCTAAATCCAATCCTAAAAAATGTCCTTAAAAGAGGTAGAAGAGAAGACATAACAGATAACAGAAGAGGAAGCAACTGACCAGAGGCAGACACGGGTGCAATGCAGTGACAAGAACGTCAACAAACAGCAGATGCTGCAAAAGCCTCAAACTGATTCTCTCCCAGAACCTCCAGAAGGAGAGTGACCCTGCCCTTGATTTTGGACTTCTGGGTCCCGTAATCACAAGAGAATGCATTTTTGTTGCTTTTTACAAGTTTTGGTAATTTGTTACGAAGGCCATAGGAAACAAAAACAGTATGTATTGAAAAAAAGTAAATCCTATTCCTCAGTTCTGTTGTCCATTTCTCTGCATCAGGATGTTCACAGATCACATATTATTTTAAGAAAATGTCAGTTAGAGCTATGAGGACCCCTGTTCAGCACCATGGCCTCCTTGGGTCTCAGGGTAATGTAGTGAGCACTGAGCCTAGTTTGGCTCATTGAATCTTAGGAAATTTTATTGATCTCATGATGCCTACTGGCATCCTGGGAGCAGGCAATAAAATATCACAAATCCAGTCTCCAGGAAGAAATTTTCATGAAGATTTATATGATTTTTCTCCCTGTTCATGTTACATTATTTTCTCCAATTCATTCCATCCCTAATTGCCGGAACAACTCACATCCCCTAGTATGCTCTTTATCAGGGTAGCTGGAAGCAAGAGACCAGCAATTGTGACTTCAGCTTCTGACTCACAGGAGATTGTGAATTGAGATTAGAGTAGCTGCTGGTGGTGACCTGGCATCATGGGAAAATGAAGCGGCCTCCAAACACTGGAATCTCCAGGTAGATTGGGCACTCCAGACACCTCTACAGAGACCCATCAGTGTCTTTTCCAGTGTCCAGTCTAATCAAGAGATAAGAGAAAACAAATGCAGAAATCATATATGCCAAAAAAAAAAGGGAAACATAGAGCCACTACTGCTCCTATTATAGAAGTTTCTTCACACATGAAGTACTGTTCATCTATTAAAAATATGAAATGCTGCCATTTGCAACCACATGGCTAGGACCTAGAGGACCTAAAGGCCATGCTGAATGACATAAGTCAGACGCAGAAATACAAACACTGTATGATCTCACTCTTATGGTCTTTAGTGAAACAAAGCAAGCAAATGAACTAATAAAACAAAAGTAACGTTTAGATTATAAAATCAATTTTGTAGTTACCAGAGGGAAGGGGATAGGGTACATTGGATGAAAGGGGCCAATTGTATGGTGAAGGACAGAACTGGACTTTTGGTGGTGAACTGAATATAATATATGCCATTTGTTGATTTATAATGATACACAATTGAAAAGTATAAAATATTATGTGCAATGATACCTCAATAAAATAAAATAAACTAAGACAAAAGAATGCCAGCTATGACCAAAGAAGCTTATAGAAAACGAGATGGCAAATCTTAAGAAAGCAGTAAGAGAATTATCCAGAGAGAACAGAGTCAGAATACTTCAAGGCAGGCTGTCTGCAGAATGCATTTCCTTAGACTCGGCGGCTTCCATTTAAGTTGTGAAAGCATGTCTTTCCTCCCTTGCTAAACCAACAAAAGCCACCAGTGAGTAGGCTCTAGAGGTGCTGAGATCTGGAGGTTCAGACCTTGACACAGCTCCTGAACAAGCCCGATTCAGAAAGCCTCATGGTGGTCATGACTATGAAAATCAAGATACTACAGAAAATACTCATGGTTTTAAATTTCTTGGTTTTGCCTTTGAATTTCAATTCTCTATAAAAGGGCCCTATGAAAGGACCATCTGTCAAGCATTTCCAATACCTCAAATGAGTCAATTAATGAATTAATGACTCCTAGTGTTCCTTTTTTTGACTTAGCACAGGCGTTTTATTACTTAGAGCAATTATCTTGAGGACACTTTAAAATACAAAGATACAGGTAACTTGTCTGAGGAAGGGACCAGTATAATAGATAACCATTTTCTCTTCCTCCAACTTTTAAGCAATAATCTTGGGAATAGACTCAATTTTAAGATAACTTTGGAATCTTTCTGTCAAGTATTCCAAGGATTTTCATTGCACCCTAAATAAAAAGCAGTCTAATCAATTGGCGCAATTCATTTTCAGGTTTTCCCAAAAGATTCTTTCATTCTCTGATGGACTCAACAAACTGAAGAGTTCATTAAATTAGGATTACTATTTGGCTCTGACAGACAAATGTGTTTCCAAGAGCAGAGTTGCTTGTACATTTAGAGTGTTGTATTACTTTGTTTTAAAAGACATTCGATTGTTTTTTGGTGTACTCCAAGAAAGGGACAAGTAGGTCTCAAGTAAGAATATTTTTTCAGTGAAAATAGAAATGGAATTGCATCTTTCAGGGATAGAGAACAACTCAGTCTGTTGCCCTAATTCTAAGTTTTCACAAATTTTTTATAGCTTAATGAGTAACAAATAGGGATCTCTAACATTTGCAGATTCGTTAATTCAGACAGATATGCATTTTATGACTCAGAATATAGCTGTTCTTCTGAGTATCTGCTCTTTTAATTTCATTACAGGTTCCTTTCATGTACAATGTGTTACAATAATAATAATAATAATAACAATAATGATAATAATAATAATAATTGACTTAACCTTTCCGTGATTAGTCTGCCTAGTCCTACTTAACTCTCTTTCTCTTGGAACCACTCTTCTCCTCATCAAACTCTCGGAAACTACTTTACTAAATACCTTTAAAATATTGCCCTAATCCTAAAAGAGAAATTGTGTTTTCCTCACAGACTGTTTCACCTCTGAATGATTTCTGGAGTGACCCTGGTAAATACTGAAGGAGCTAAATTTATCTCTTTTCTCTAAGAGCTCAAGCTAATAAAAAATCCCTGAGTTGATGTTGCTCTGATATTCTGTGCAGTGTTACTTATATATCTGGTGTTTGGGGCTAAAATATAGTTTTTTAAATAAAGGAACTTTCTAGCTTCTTCTGCTCTAATGTCACTAAGAACCACAAAGTGCCTTCATGAGCTGTGATGAGGACTGACACTGCAAGAAGGAGGTCTGATCTCACACACATGAATTGTTTCAAATAAAAAAGGATTGTGTACAGGATGTTGTCTATGAACTGAATCCTCCTGAAGCCCTCAGGAGCAGGGAGCCAAAATTTTGGCTGTAGTAGGGTTAGGGATTTTTTTAAAGTTTTTAATTGTAACTTATAAAACTAAGATAAATAATCTCAGAATGCATGAATTTTTTGGATTCAACAAATTAAAGTTAAAGTAAGAAAAATTTATGCCACTGTCAAGAAGATAAGACAGCACAAAGAAGAGCTGAAACTGGGATAAAAGAAGACAATTGATGAGGGCAATTTAAATGGGTTTTTGTCAAATAGTCACAGTGAAAAGATAGTTGAATAAATCAACTGGCTTCATTTTTATCAGGGGCTGACACCACATGAGGACATTGAACTGGACATCGGTCAGTCCCTGACAAATAGAATCCATCTTGTTTTCCCTTCCTAAAGTGGTAAATAGACAGAGTTCAGCACTTGAATTGAATGTTCCTTATTTCACTTAAACCGATCAATATTTATTCATCTCATTGCAACAGAGCTAAAAATACAACAGAGAGCTCCTGTAGTATTAAACTCCTTTCTGATATCTTAGATGACTTTTTTGTACATGCATGTGTCATGTAGACAAAGAAGTTGGACAAATGGCCTGTGGGACTTCTAATGAGTTATTTGCTTGGATACCAACAAACTTAGAATGCAGCCCATGAATTCAGATCATGATTGGGGTACTAAAGTAATACATTTTCTTTCCTTTAATCCTTACATCAAGCCAAGGCTCATGGTTGCAAACTACACCTCACCTGGTCCACAAGTCTCTGACTATTTCAATGCTCTGTATTTTCTCTCCTCTGAGCTCTCATAACAACTATCCAAAGCAATACTCATCATCACTGAGAACCTCAATGAAAACATGCTGCGTAAAAGTCAGAGTTAAGCCTTAAACTTCATTGTCTTCCTACCTAGCAGACACAAGGTCTTTAATAAATCATTATTAATTTTAAAATATTTAATTAGAAATCACTGAATCAGTTAATGGTTAATAGTAATCACTCTGCTGTTCTACAAATATTCTTAACAAACTTCTTTGTTCTTGACACTATTATAGATATTAGAGATCCCAAACCAATAATATCTTTGCCCTCGTGGGTTGTGTATTCTAGACAGAAGATAGGCAGTAAGCAATGAAATAAGAAAATTAAACCACGCCAAATCATTATAGGGTTATGAGAGAAAGCAGAATATTCTAGAAAGGGAAATCTCAGAAGACATCTCTGAGGAGGAGATATTTGAACTGCAATCTGAGGGAGTGAAAAAGCCGGGTGGGCATTCAGGCATGGTCTACAGATATTTGAGACAGAATGAAGTGGCTTATTTAAAAAGAACACTAAGACCTGAGTAGTTAGAGCAGAATCAGTGTGAAAGAAAATGGTAGGTTAATACATGTGGGATAAAGTAGAAGTAAAGTTATGTATGTTTTTATATATTTTGGAGGAAAATATCAGGAAGTTTTACTTTTCTCACTTTTCTTACCTCATTGTTTATTAAGTATACTTTTTGCCCTCATCTAAACCTCTGATATGTTTTGTTTGTTTATTTTATGTCATTGAACAAACATTGCCTCATTTCATGATATAGGTTTAAGGTGTGCATTCATGTATATCAACAACTCTTTATAATGCATTGTTTTCAGACTCATGAGTTTGGTTCCTAAATTAATATTCCCAAACTTATTCTAACTTTCATTCTTTGGTTCCCAAATTCATTTTAAACATAATTTCTCAAAACATAGGGGAATGTACACTGTTCGGCCTTGTCAGTTTTATAGTGAGCTGCTTGCTTCTCACAATTTTTCAGGTTTTATAGAAGCACACTTCCGTATGTCAGCATATCGTTCAATGAATATATTGCATGCTGGAGGATAACCCCCCAACCCCACAAGGTGTCGCCCAGCTGCATCTCAGCTAAGCTTTCAACCAGTGCCTGCTTTTGGATAATGGGTTACATGGTAAAACCAGTGAATTCCAAGGTAAAAGAAAAAAAATTCCAGTTCCTCATTATCACATCTTTGTAGCAAAAGCAATTCTTTAGGCTTGGGCTATGGTACCTGGGTATCACGTTGATGGTAAGGCATCCTATAAGCCCTCAGCTTTGCAAAGTGTCTGGTTGGCAGAGGCAGTGAGGGCAGGAAGGAAAACCCATAATCAGATTATATATGAATGAGTAATGATGAATCTCTGCATTTCAAAGTAGAAGGGCAAAGCTATTTTCAACCTCCTACCAGGTGGCTGGTTAGTTAATGGAATGATATCCAACATTGCTAGCTGCTAACGGGTTTAGTACTCAGCAGCCAGCAGCTAGATCAGTTTTTGTAAACAAAGTTTTATTGCAACAAAGTTGCATTAACTTGCCTACTCATTGCCTATCACTGCTGTCACACTGTAACAGCAACAATGCTTCATATAGCCCACAAATCCAAAGTATTTCCTCTCTGACCTTTTATAGTTTGCTGACCCCTGCTCTAGACAGGGTATAGCAGGAAGTGGTTGATGTGGACAAAACAGATTGTTTTTTGCCTAAAACTGTAACACAGCTCTTGCTTCCAAATAAACAGGGCACTCATATTTTTTCCCTGAACAGTCAAGCAATTGGAAGGAACTGATTCACTACTTCCATTAATAAAAAATTACTGAGTCCAGAAGTTCATTCAAAAATATTTTAAAATATAAAGACCAACTTGCGGAAGTTGGCCAAATATAGCATATATAAGTCAATTAAGGCAAAAGTATGTGCTCAACTGTATGTTGCTAAATAGAAAACCACCAGAAAGGCAAAGAAGGGAAGATTGGAAAGGTGCTGAGGTTAAACACGACATTTGCATTAAAGGAAGAGGAGAAATACATACTAAACAGGTTGTCTGCTTGACTGTCTCATGCACTGGTTGCTACATGTCAGGAAAGTTTGCATCTGGATGCTTGCTTAAAAATAATGTCTGGTACTGAGTTACTTATTGCTGCATAACTAGTTACCTCCATAATGTTATAACAAATGTATGTTATCCCACACATTTTCTGAGGGTCATGAATCTTGGAGGGGGTTGAGGTTCTCTCTCAAGGTTGAAGTCAAGATATAGGCTGTTGCTACAGTCAAATGAAAGCTTGAGTGGGACTGGAAGATTGACTTCTAAGATGGCGCACTCACCAGTTGCTGGCTGGAAGACATGATCTCTTGCTACCTAGGAAGGGAAGCTTTATCCTTTAACACATGAACCTAGTCATAGGGCTCCTGAAATGCCCTCACCATAAGGTCACCTGGCTTCCTGCACAATGAGCTATAGAAAGGAGAAAGAGAAAGAGCATGGAGGAATCTGAATGCCTTTTATGGCCTGAGATAGATATGTCATTACTTTTGCCATAATCTGTTAGAAAAGAGTCAACAAAATAAGAATTAGGCTCCAACACTTATAAGGAGAAACAATGAAGAATTTGTGGCCATACTTTAAGACCAAGACTTATACTAACCATAGATGTGACTCAATGCAAGAATCTGGGAATAAAATAAAGAATTGCTCTTTTCTCCAGACTCAGGAAAACATGTGGTTTGTTTTCACTCAAAACTCCCAAACTATCAGCCCTCATCTGAATTATCTCACTGTGGATTTTTCAGCTAACCTTGTCATAAGCAAGCAGAAAGATGTTTCTCTTGATTCAAACAAGATAAAAAGAATTCAGTCTTTCAGTCTTTTCTCTCTGCATGCACTTTCTCTTTTACCAGAGGAGGTATAATGGGGTCTGTGGGCTTTAAAATGTATGAAATTTCCAGTATATGTGTAGTTAAACATGAAGAAAAATAAGAAGTTTAATGACATATATTATAAAGGAAAAAGAAACAAAGTCTCTAGAGTCATTTACAGTAAGAGTATGGAATATTAATTTTCACAGGTATTGCATAATGGACTTTATTGGTAAGTTTACTTTCATTTATGATTTCACAATGTTCATACGGTCTTATCTTTATTTTTACATCTTTAAAAATGTGATCTGTTAATATGTAGGCTTAATATTTGAGCTTCTAGTGGTGAATTATGGATTCAACCCAACTTTCCATGAATGTTATTTTTCTTTTTCTCTTTTTTTTTAAAGGGAAATTTCAGACAGGAATAAAGGTAAGTGAACAGGCAGCAAGAGAGAGGAAGGAAAAAAATCTTTATTTTTTAATCTTTACTTAGTTAATTTATCAACCACTTGGTTTACTTCTTTTTTTACCTATGTGAGTTTGGTCACAGAATGCTCCCCCCACTCTTGGTTTAATATTGCCTCAAATTTCACCTGAGATGTCACTCTTGGCAAACATTTCAAGATTTTCCTGGGATTGCTACTATCCTAATTTCAGGGGGTGAACTCTGGTGGCCTTCAGTCAGTCAGTACATCCTAGCCACAGAACTAGACATGAGCATGTGACCCTATTCAGGTCAATAACAGCCAAGACCCAGTTCTTTTTTAACTCTTGGGTGAAAAAAGCTTAACTCCTTTCCTTGGAAGGCAATTTCCTGTCACATGGTAACGTCTCACTGCTAGTCAAAGAATAAGAATGAGGTTAACACCTAAAAAAGCACCACAGAAAGCAAGCAAGGAGCAAGTCTTACAAACATCGCACAAGCCCCTAGAGTGGTCAGAATTGAGCAAAAGAAGTGAAAAAGAAGTGAAAAGAACACTTGAAATACAAAATATTCTAACTGGAAATTTTTTTTGTTTATTTGATATCATTGAACTCAGTCTCCATATTTGTTTGCTTTCAAAACTCTTTGTATGTAGACAGCACAGACCATAGCACTGGACATCATCACACCATTTCTTGAGACTCTGGTTCAAGTAAATATTTAACAGTTGAATTCTATCACTTTTTTCCAGTTTAGAATGTGAGTATATGATTTTTTTTAACGTTAAGTCTCCCCATGGATATGTTGTTTGAGACTTCTGCTCGTCATGCTTCTGGTGCATTCAAAAACACTCACCAAATTCAGTCTTTGAATTAAGCTGTAACCAAGCTTGTATATTCATTAGAGAAGAAAAATTCTGCTCGAAGAAGTTCAAATTGTTTATTGATTTTCATTTCTGTGTTCAAAGGAAGCCTGGGTAAGTATGTCTCAGCACTGTCCCCCTGGGACTAAGTGGCCAACAAGTACATCGCATTTAAATCCAACTGGGCAGCTATCACCTGAACTGGGAGGATTCTTCTAAAACTGTATTAATAAGTAGTAAGAGGAAAGGATTTCCTGCTCGATAAAGTTGATTCTTAATGAGAAATAAAAAATTTGCCACAGTTGGCAATAAATGAAAATTTAGGAGAGAAATGAAAACAAAATAAGGAAAGGAGAGAGTACGTAGCCTCTTTTTGTCTCCTTCACTGTGGTGAAGAGAGGATTAAAAAACCTCCTTCCCCATTAACCGTGATCATTTAACTCTGTGTACTAACTCTACCACACAGCAATGGGAAGAGTGTATCAAGCGCTTCATGAAGACAAGATCGTGTGTGTTCCATTGGTTGATGGTGCTGCGTCTACATGAATACCCTCTAAAGATACCAGTTTATGCAAAAAGAGTACAAATATGAATATTTTGTGTCTTGAACAAAAACTGGAAAATGAATGTGAGGGTTACGGAATTTTCATGACCATTAGATAGAGACTTACTATTAAAAAAAAAAGTCAAGACACCCTCATCCATCAAGGCTGTGCAAATCTTTCCGTTGCCTTACTTTCTTTTAGAAATAAAATTAAATACATTTAGTCTCACTGGGCATAAAGATAAACTTAGGAAAATGTATCTTCTCTCTCATGTTCAAGATTATATTATTTGAAATTTTAGTTATTTTATTGGTCCTACAAGACATATCAAAATAATGAATCAAATCAGTTTAAAAATCAACCAAATTTGGTGTTAGGCAGTCCTGTGAAAATCACTTTTACCTTTATTGTATAAAATAGGAGAGAAACTCTCTTGTATATTTATTTCTTGAAGATTCTTTCCTTCTCAGCTCCTTCTTGGGAAAGTTAGGTCAATTTCTGTATGTAACAGTTTCCTCATCAGAAAACCAGGGATAGAAGCATCGGTTCTGTCTTAGGGAAGTGTTTTGAGGATGAAATATGATAATTCTGGCAATAGTTTTTTTTAAATATCATCAAATTTACCAGCAGTGTGATGCTCATGTCATATGGAGGTAACATAAGGCAAAACCACATTGCTAGAAGAGCAAATCCTCGTAGATAATAGAAGCATTATTAAAAAGGAATGATAAATGAGATGCTAAAACCAGTGCTACCCATAAAAACAATAGCAAACTCGAGCTTTGATTATGATCATGATATAGTTTAGACATGTCAAATTATAATACTGTATACCTGCAATGTATGTAATATTATAAACTAATGTAATCCTGATAAAAAAAATTAACAAAAATAATGTAACAGGAAAAATGTAGAATGAAATAATGGAATCCTTTCCAAACACACCAGCAGGCAGGGGTCCTGGGAAAGCTACCTGAGAAATTTCAGTCAGATGTCTCTCATAAACTTCCCACACTATGAGAGTAGACTCAAATTGGGAAGAATGGAGAAAAATATATAATTCTAGAATGTCCAAGTATTCAAATGAAAATGAAAAATCAATAATTACCTTAATTAATACCTAGAAACACAGACCAGATTGAACATTTGGACTACTTTTGTTTCAGATGTTTGACGCAGAAGAATTTGCTCTGAAAGTATTGAACAGTTCTACCCTAAGCAAAATTTACATCTGATAAACTTAATAAATTAACCTTTATCAAATATAAAGGAAATAAATCAAGCTGCATCCAAGAGAAATTTAGAACACACTGATTAGATGAGTAGTAATGTTGAGGACTATGAACTCTTTGTATGAATGTGAGAAGTCTAGGGAAAAAGCATGGGCTAAGAGATTTCTTCCATTTATTGGGAAGGCTTCATTAAGTTGAATAATTATAATTCCAAGAAAGTAATTTTCATTAGTACTTTTGATTTAAAGGGAATAATTTGTTATTGAAAAACATCTGAACAAGAAAAAATCTAATTTCTAAAAAACACAATGGAGTTTAGTGCTACAAAATACAGGCATTCTGGTTCAAGATCAAGCACTGGTTCTCTGAAAGGTTAAATAATTCATATATGCATTTAGCAGGCATAGCAGACAGCCAGATGAGATTGAAGTCTGATTTTCTAGAGCTTTAGGATTGTCCCTTTCTCCAGTAGTTAGGTGGTCTTCAGTACCATTTTCAGGGCCTTGGGGGGCCTTGTGTCCTTTGTGTTCACACACAAAATCTATTACACATAATCTTTTGCTCTGTGACCTCTGTTAAACCAGCCCTCTTTCCTCCAAATAACTATTAGTTTATTACCTTATATTCATTGACTACTTTGGCACCCCACTGACAATTTTCTGCTTTATGTCACCTCTGTCTTAATTATGACAATGTGCCTGAATGAGTCAGTCAGTAGTTGCATTCCTGTACTCTCTCAGCATCAATGATCCTCACTTTCAGTCGTTTCCACTCCCACTCACTGGGGTCATAGTATGGAGGTCCATTGTATGGACCTCGCTTGGAGGGACTCTGCACCTAAAGTCTTTTTCTCCAATCTATCACTTCCACACTCTGGCACTTTCCTTGCAGCACTCTCTGCCCCAGCTCTCCTATCCCCTTGAGAGGCCAATCCTTTGATCCCTTAATTGTTTTCCAGTCTATCAAAGTCCTCCTGTATTCATGGTCTTGCTGCCCAGCATTGCCCCCACAACCGATTGCTGGTCTATTTTCTCACACTGCTATCAAAAGATTCTCTCTGGCTTCCGCTCTACTCCTCCAGCCTCAACCTCTACACAGACAGGCTCTTAACTCACTTCTCCAAACATCCAAACATTACACAAGGCTGTTTGTGTCTGTGGACCTTACCATGCTGCCTGAAGATTTAGACCAGGCCTCCTCTTACCTAAAATTCACCTTCTGACACTTTCCCCAGGTCTTTTCCAGATTGAACTGAGGCTCCTGTCCCTGCACACTGTTCATAGGGCAACCAGCCTTGACCATAGGCTAGTGACAGTTCTGCTAACATTTTTGCCTCTCCCCCAAGTTACAAGTTCTCTTGGAAGAAAGACTCCATTTATTTAATCCTTGGCTCTTCAACACCTTGGCTGAATCCATAGACCTAGAACAGGCAAGTGCCTATCAGGTCTTTAAATATTTATACAATTTCAGTGTTGCATCTAAAATGTGGGGTTTTCTAAGATTAATTTGGTTCAAAACATGAACAATCTTTGTCTTGCATATGACAAACTTGTCCCCTTATTTCTACCAGATTCTTTAAAGTTCTCTGTCTCCTCAAGTTTTCTGACCCAGAGTCAACAGACATCCTGGTCTCCTTTTTCTTGGATAAAATGGGACATAATGTGGGCACTCCTCCAACATCCTTCCCTGTTATATGCTAGTGGCTCCGCATCTACTTAAAAAGGGTAAATTTGTAAAATTTAAAAATCATTATTAAACTCAATATCAGTTTAATTTAAAAGGCAGAAGATGTTCATTTCATACTTAAGACAAAATTTCACTTTGCTAAAAATCAGTTTTTTAATCAACTGTTATTGACTAACATTTCAACTTTTTTTTTAAAGGAAAGATGCAGACAAGAATAAAAGTGAACAGAAGTAAACAGGCAGGGAGAGAGAGAAGAAAGAAGCATTTTTATTATATTTTTATTTTATTGTTCATCTTGGTTGTTCTCACCAGCCCTGGGATGCAAACCTGGGTCATCGCCATGTATATGAACTGTGCTTTGCTAAAAGATGTAGACTTAACTGATGCTCCACCAGAGCATGCTAATGTTAGGATTTTTAACTCTGTGCTTTCAAACAAACAGAAGTTAAATAACTAAATGTACTGAAAAAATTATTTTGCATTATTTTTAATATTTTTGTCTTATTAGATCATTTTATAAAAGCAAACTACATAGTTTATCATATAATAAGTAATTCATATAGTCTCCACCGTAACTGTAGTGCTGAATATGTGATCATGTGACCCATGATAGGAAACCTTGGGTGAGCCCAAGCTGTGGAAATTAGCATCTGCTATCAGGTTAGTGACTCTTAAACTATAAGAGAAGAGGCCTTTTTAATCAGACAACACTGTTCACACTAGTGGTAGAAAGCTTTCCATTAGGACTGAATCTTAGAAACATTGGTTGATAGCTCAAGAAAAATCTAGATCCTGAAAACAGTAACCCATCTAAACATGTCTGACATGCCTGCTGAGTCATGGAATAAAGTCCAAATAAAAGGATTAAATACATATTTTACCTTTAATCTGTGTTTTGTCTGTCTAAACCACAGATTCAATTAGTTTCCAGATACTTGACGTTATTTCATTCTTTTTCACGTATTCACTATGTCTTTAGCTCAAGAAACATTCTTATTATAACTTTCAAAAAAACTATGAATAAATGAAGGTAAAACTTTTTCAAAATTCTCAATGGATCAGTTAAACTATCCTTGTGTCAGGAGGTTGTTGCTTCAAATATTGTTTAAAACTAGGGGAAATAAGAGTTAAAAGTCCTTGGCTCTAAAGGGGCATCCCACTGCAGTGCAATTTGTTGGAATGCAATTTAACCTGGATATAAACCATAATCAAAAACCAGAAAATGTCTCATTTGCAAATTAAGAGACATGACCTACAAAAGCACAGAAGCTTTATTTATTGCTTAAAAACACAGATTTATTTATGACTTTAAAATTATGAAGTTAATTTTTTAAGCATTGAGTTTATAAATAATGTGTTTAGAACCAATTAAATTAATATCATTGATTTGAAAATAAATGAAAGCTCTTTTAAATCATTGTCATTACTTTTGAACTCACTATATCAACTCAATAAGTGTTTGTTAATTAACTTAATTGTTGTTATTGAGAAAAACACACTTTCACATTAATGTCATCATTTATTTCAATCTCTGAATCCGATCTTTCCCCCATACTTGAAAAGTTTTCTGCTGGTTTGCAAACCAGCGTTACTTAAAATTTGTCCAATTTTCAGACAAGTTGATTTCATTGTAAGGATCATTGTATATACTCAAGGTCTAGAATATGATCAGAGCAAATGGAAAAAATTATTTGGAAATGGAAAGATGGACTGTGACGTGCTGACATTACACACTTCTTAGACTTGAATATTCATACAACCGGAAGTGAATATTGAGAATTTTTAAGATAAAGAATATAAACTAGAATGCATTTCTGAAGGAGAAATAATGTACATAAAGAAATAAGGACAGAAGCAGAGAAGGATGAAAGAACTAGAAAATATGTTAGCCTAAAGGCAACACCCTAATATAGTCTTATGTAAGACAAAAGTACATTACTGTTTTTGTTTTTGATTTTTTTTAGAGAAGAAAGGAGGCAGGAATGAAAGCAGGCAGGAAACAAAGAAGAAAGAGAAGGAAGAAACCTTTTTGTCTGTTTTTCATTTTGGTACCACCCCCCACATACCCAGGGTCTCAGGTTTTGAAACTGTATCCGGGTCTGCGTCTCAGGAACTGAGTATGGGCCACTGTACCACGAACTGAAAATTAGGTTCGCTCCCTAAGAAAATCATAGTCTGTTAGGGATTCAGGCACAAAGACAGGCCACTATAAAATTTACAGGGCTTAAGTCTGTGGCTGCTAGAGAGGTGAGAGACATGAAAGAACAGGAAACAAGGCAGTTAATTAGGTGGTGAAAGGCGCTGGGACTCTGGTGTTGGGTGTGGTGTGACATGCACACAGGACTGAGGTGCAGAGATAGCAGATAGCATTGTAAAGAAAATAAATCATAAAAAAAATATGAAGATGCAATGGTAAAAGGGTGCTTTGATCAGCTATATTGCACTAATCCTTCTGTCGCTCTTCAGTGTTGAAAGTATACAAATCTTTTTAATTGTAATATTAAAAACTAGTCTATATAATAAACAAGTTTAGCAATTTTATGACCTTGACCCAATCATCTTGTTCAATATTTTTCCAGCAATTTTAATGTGTAGTTTTATATAGATGGAGCATGTGACATTACGAATAAACCAAGAATTAGTGGATGCTTTAAAACTGGCCAGATTTTTAGATGGCTGAGAAAATAACTTCGCTTCAACTCAACATCCTGTACTATTCAGAAACCCTCCCCAATTTTCCTTGGTGTGCATGCTGGTAATAGAATCACTTGCTACAAAGTAATTTGAATTTGAATTCCATTTGGGTACCACCTTGAAGCTTATGAGAAAAAGTTTTTCGACAAAAGCACTTGTAGAATCATTTTATAAAATAAGCAACTGTTGGTCCTTTCTTAAGTCAATTCTGGAGACTAGTATTTGACTACCACCCTTTTAATGGAGACTGACAAGCTCAGGGTGAGCCCGTGCTGTCTGCATGCTAACAGAGCTGTAGCTTCCAGGCTCAGCTCCCAGCCTATGGGACTCAGACACTTAATTGGCTTTATAGATCAGTTATTTTTGATTGTGCAGCAGTGTCTCAATATTCCTTAGCACAGTTTGTCTGGATACTTAGTTCCCTGTTCAATTCCTACTTCATTCTTCACTCTCCGAAAACAAATGTTACAACTTCCTTGAGATCTGTTCCAACTTGAAATAATTTCCTAGAAATGAGACTATGGAATTACAATGTTCTTGAAAATTCTAATGCTGGCCCTTTGCCCCCTTAGAACTCTGTTTAGAGACCCTCTGAAAGGCCTATGTTTGTTATACTCCTTTGGAGAAGAGAAGAGTAATACTATCCACCTTCTCCAGTTAGATTCTCCAACCACAAACTCACTATCCCAGAAGAATGTAACCTTTTTGTTGAATTGCTTTATCTTTCTAGATATTTGTGAAACTAAGATCATGAAAGTTATAAATATCGATACTAAAACTCTCTCTTCTAAGACTGGCACAGAAAATAAGGGCAGGGAAGAGATTTGATTAGAGATGTCTGACATGGTAGAAGTAGTTCAAATATTTCTGAACCCCTACTGTGTAACAAACATAATACTAGGATGAAGAAGTCTTATGCCAAATCAGACAGAGACATCCACAAAAATGTTTACGGCCTGATGGACATTTAGGAAAGTAAAAAGTTAATAACATTATATTATATATTCTACCAAATGACTCACCATCTTAGGTGTTCTAATTTTTAAAGAACATAGGTGGAATCCTAACTCAGTCTTACAAGTTCAGGTAAGATTTCGTACTGGAATTGAACCACAAGTTGATATTATGTATTAAGGCAATTATTGAGTACCATAGAAGAAACAGAGAGAGAGGGGTTAGAATGACAGGGGAAAGAAAGCTACAGAAAACAAGCTTTGTAAAAGGATCAAGATCAGACAAGATATTTTGGAGTTCCGAAAGTACTTAGTTGTTACAGGCTCATAATCATTAGAAATAAGCAGTTTTGTAAAACCTAAAAGTAGAAGCTCAAATTAATTTTTAAATATCCAGATTCCATAAGATTTATTTGCAATTTCTCTATGTAAGCCTGTTAAAAATCTAAGTTATCTGGTAAAAAGATACCAAAACTCTTTGACTTCCCCTATTATAATCGTCTTCACGTTCTCATCTATACCTTCTTAGAAATCTCTTCTGTGTTATTCATTCTTCCTTCCAGTTATTCAAGAGCTATAATGAATGCGAAAATGAAAATTCAAAGTGAAATATTGAAAAGTCTCAGCTGCAGAGTAGTTAACAGTCCTGATGAGTGTGTAAGAACATAAATAAACAAATAGTAAGCAAACCTGGTAGATTGGGAAAGGGTGGGATAGGAGGATAACATAGCTGAGAAAAATCTAAGGATTTTGATTATAGGACAGTTGACTCAAAAAGAATAAAGGACTTATGCTATTTTCCAGAGCACTGGAGGCAACGATGCATATGGAATGTAGGGGTCAATTCTTTGCCTGGTTGTTTGATTTTCTGTGGCCAATTGCTATAGTCCAACAACTAGTACATTCAGAGCCAGAGTAAAACAAAATAGTGAAATCATTTTCTGGCCTTTTTATACAACTACCATAATGGCATTTGGTAACCAGTATCATTTTTTATCCTTTCCTACTTTCTTCTATGAAAATTTCTCTCTTAAATCCTTCCTTCTGAAGAAGGAACAAAGTACAAAGATTTGATAATAACTGATGATCTCAAAGTATTTTATATTTTAATGGATAAATGTCTGGCTCCTGAATTTCAGAGCATCAATTGTCAATTAGATAAGAAATATTTCAGGAGTCCCTGGCATCTTTTGACTGCCCAGAATCCAAATAAGTCATGGACACTGACTCGGCACAATACTGATGCTTCTGAAAATCATTTACAGCGTCCTCTTCAAACAAGAAGGCCACTGTGTTTGAAGGCTGCAGATGCAGATAAGAAGCTTGTATCCAGGAAAACATCTAACCCTAGGAAGGTCAGACAGATAAAAGATAGTAGTAGAAAGACTAGATAGAATTCAGAAAGGTAGAAAGACGGATTGTAGCAGGCAAGTCATTGAAAGCAAATTTCCAGCAAACAAACTCAAACCGAGAGCAGAACTGAAGTCAGGAAGAACCAGAATCTTATTAAGGAGATCAGAGGTCAGAGTCAGACTTGTCAGCAAGATTGACGATGGTGAATTTTAGAATAAAAGAAAAATTTTTCTTTTTTCTTTTTTTTAAGAGAGGAGGGGAAAAGAGAAAGGAGCATTTGGAAGGAAGGAAGGAAGGGAGGAAGGAAGGAAGGAAGGAAGGAAGGAAGGAAGGAAGGGACTAATTTGTCTATTTTTTTTTTAGTTGTTCCCCACTCCCTCCACTCAGGTTGGAAACCTGGATCCTTGCGTTTTACGTAGTTTAGTTGTCAGCTTAGCAGCTGAGCCACGAGGGCATGCCAGACCCTCTTGAGCTTTAAGCCAGTCAGATATACCCATCTGTCATGTCCCCTGAAAGTGATGAGGCAATAGTCAAAGATGTCCTCAATTTTTCTTGATATTCAGGCTCTCCAGTGCCTATGTCTTGTATGTATGCCTTATTTATCATCTTTTTCTGGCCCCTCTGCCTTTCAATCTTCCATCCAAGGCCAATTCCACTATTGACGCTCCTTATTTCTTTATAACCTCAGATAATCTTTCCACGGCCAGCCCATCACGAGCCAGCCCCTAGCTGTAGCCCAATCTGGAACAATATCTTGCCTTTCCCTCTCTTAGTGAAGGTATATTGAGATATTAAAATGGTTCCAAGGGCTTGAAACAGGGCTGAACTTACAGGTAAAAGTATCAAATAGTCGATGCTTTAGGTAAAAGACATACACAACCTGGCAACTGCTAGGCACATCTTTAAATAAAAATGACTTCTTAGACAACATGCCATGTCTCTAACAATGAAAGTGTAATATTTTCAATAGACTTTCCAACATGGACTTTTTCTGTTTATATCACATCACAAAATGTCATAACTTTAAAATTCACTTAGTAGTGACTATGATTCTTCTTTTTCCAGTCCTGAATGGATATTTTCCTCTCTGCATGCTATTGGTATACTTATTCTCAGTTTTATGCTTCTGAACTCTCTGTCTATTCATGCCATACCTACTCATGACCATGGAATTGAGTAGGATATATATGTATGTGTGTGTGTGTACATATATATATATATATATATATATTAACATTTCACATCTCCTTTAGAGCCAATTATATATGATTAACCACATTGCAATCTAATTCAGGCATGGAAATTATATATTTTTTAAAATTCACTTTATACTTTGTGTTTAGAACCTATGCAATTGGGAATTGATATTGCTTTTTCATGATATCCAGGAGCATGTTCCATTCTCCAAGTCAGCAGTGAAAATTTTAAATAAAAAGAAACAACAGTGGCTCCAAGACTCACTTGTGAAAGAGACCTCTTATGTCTCAGAGTCAGCTCACATTTGTATATTTCCATTAGTGAGAAATATCGCCATTGCCATGAAGATTCTAATCTGAAAAGCTGCTTTTATAGTTGTCATTGCCAAGTGAACTTGCTGAAGAGCATTCTAATCAGCAATGTTGAAAGCCTTTCATAAACCAGATGACTGTCACCAATGTTCTCTCTCTCTCTCTCTTTTTTTTCTTTTTCTGTCCTGGGTGGCAATAAAAAAGAACAAATAAAAAGGGAAAACCATAATTGGTCTAGTGATTGAGCCATGAAAATGAACTATAAAGAATGGAAACTAAAAAGAAAATCACAAAATGGTGGCATTCCAAATAATTCAACTAGCATTGCAGATAAGTCACCAGTTCGTCTTGGCAGGCATACCTGAAAACACTTTTTTAAAAAACTTTTTAACATTAAAGGAATGTCAGCTATACTGCTATACTTTGGAAAGCAAAGGATTCACTTCAGGATTTCTTCACTTCACTAGTGGAATGTGAAGACATATCTGAAAAGGCTGTCATTTTATTCAGAGCTTCATTAATTTGACCCTTTGTCCTCACATAGAGAAAATGAAAGAAAACTTTTTTATTATAGCTGGCTGAAATATGATCATCTAAAAATGTTCCTCCTTCCTCTGCCCCCAATTTTTTTGTTTTCTATCTAATCCCTTAACAAAAGAAATATGTTAACAGTTTTACTATGATATCAGTTATATAACTATGAAGAGCACATTTCTTGTAATACACTAAAAGTAAGTCGTATTATTGATACAGGACCAAAATATCTAGGAAAAATAAACAAAATTACTTAATTTGAAGAACTAAATTGTCTTGGGAAAGGGTGATTTCTGGCACAGGGTATCAATATGACTAGTAAAATTTCTTAATCCAGCAGATCTAGCACTATGGATTTGAACTAAAACCAAATCAAAGAGATTGAATAACATTGGGAACTACTGCACAGGTGGGTGAGGCTAATGGCAAAGGTAAGTGAATGACAGTCTTGCTTCTACTATTCTACTACTTCTTGCCCAACACACACACGCACACACACACACACACACACACACACAGAGAGAGAGAGAGAGAGAGAGAGAGAGATATTAATCCTAGATCACTAAGGTAATGCATTAACAGTAGATGACAGTGGTAAGAAGACTGCCATCATGGATCTGAGAAAAAATGGACAGAACAGAAAATTTCTAAATGTGGAAGTGAGAGCCACATGACTAGAGCAGGCAGAGCAAAAAGAATGGTGACAGGTGTTGGAAGAAAATGTCAGAGAGGAAGGATGGGGCCAGCTCTTTGATAGGAATGATGGGGCCGGATTATATTCTAAGCATGATGCTAAAAGTAAGTTGTATTATTGATACAGGACCAAAATATCTAGGAAAAATAAACAAAAACAAAATTTTCTGTTCTGTCCATTTTTTCTCAGATCCATAATGGCAGTCTTCTTACCACTGCTATCTACTGTTACTGCATTACCTTAGTGATCTAGCATTAATCTCTCTCTCTCTCTCTCTCTCTCTCTCTCTCTCTCTCTCTCTCTGTGTGTGTGTGTGTGTGTGTGTGTGTGTGTGCGCGCGTGTGTGTGTTGGGCAAGAAGTAGTAGAATAGTAGAAGCAAGACTATGTCATTCACTTACCTTTGCCATTAGCCTCACCCACCTGTGCGGTAGTTCCCAATGTTATTCAATCTCTTTGATTTGGTTTTAGTTCAAATCCATAGTGCTAGATCTGCTGGATTAAGAAATTTTACTAGTCATATTGATACCCTGTGCCAGAAATCACCCTTTCCCGAGACAACTTAGTTCTTCAAATTAAGTTGCTGCCGCATGTGCTAGTTTGACTTCAGACGGATCCAGAACCAAACACTAGATGACTGACTACCCTGCGGTGACATCAGGGGGATGCAAACCTCTGAGTCACCAAACCTCGCAGATCTCAGCAACTGAGCGGTTGAACCAAGGGCGTGAGCGGTCCCACTGGGGCCTGATGCACGGTCCTTCATCTGGGGCTTGTAACCACCAGAAATATATTCGTTGTCCCTTCCCAATCTTCCAATCTCTCTCTCAATCTCTCTCTCCCTCTCTCTCATGCGTATTCATGCAGTAATTTAAGTATTTTAATGTTCCTTTAATTATAAAAAGAAATATGACCACATTTTGATCACAAATTTGGACTAAACACACATATATAATTTTTCTTGTAAAACGTTACTTAACCTTTTTGATCTACTATATTGTTAATATTTCTCATGTATATAAGCATATTTTAGAGTTGATGGTTTCAGAATTTTGCATTGTGTGACTATACCAGATTTTATATAACCAATTCTCAGTAGCTTGGATTAATAATATAATCAATTTGTGCTATCTCTAAATGGTCATGGACATTCTTACTTTAATATTATAGATAAGTATTCATTTGATAGAACTGCCTTAACAAAATGCTATGGAATGAGGCTTAAACAAAGAAAATATTTTATCATTTTGGAGACTAGAAGTCTAATATAAAGGTATTCACTGGCTTGGTTTCTCCTGAAGCCTCTCTCTTTGCCTTGCAGAAGATTACCTTTTTGATGTGTCCTCGTGTGGCTTTTTCTCTATACATGTTTATCACTGCTATTTCTCCCTCTTGTAAGGACATCAGTTCTACTGGATTAAGAGTCATCCATGACCTCATTTAGCCATAATTATATCTTTAAAGACCATACCTCCAAATACAGTCATATTCTCAGTTACGGGAATGGGGATGTCAACATATTAATTTGGGAGAACACAATATAAGGTAACCTATATTTAAAACTTGGAAATCTGTCATTGATTATATCTAATTAAGTATTCTCTTTTTCCCTGAAGTCCTAGAATCTAATACTGTATCCTTTGGGTACTGTTCTCTAACAAATAGAGTGACATTTTGAACGTCTATGGAGTACTGGATGTGAGGAAAAATTATTTCTCCTTAAGAATATCTACAGGTTTTCTATAATACCCAGAAAAACTAGCTCATTGTATCACATTTATTTTTAAAATCTAACTGGATCTCTACTTCCAGTCATGACATGACAACTTGTTCTGGAATTTTCCTTCTAGTGAAAAATAGCTGGACAAACTATATGAAATCACTCTTTTCAGATATTGAGCAGCAAGTGTGACAGAGCTGAGATACTTGAGACCATGAAAGCACACCAGGTAGGTCTCCTAATTACCGTGGATTTTCCTGCTATACTTTTCTGCCGTGGTGATAAGAGTTAGAGTCTTAGGGGACAATTTCTAACTGCGATTAAGAGGCAGAGGTTATGCTTCTAGACTTTTAAAGTAGCTGTAATTTATATAACAGCATACCAGAGAGGAGGGAGTAACACAGATAAGGGAACCCAGGAGCTGAGATATAGATTCCCTGGAGGATCGCGGCTCAGCACTGGGGTTCACATGACAGGGACAAGATTCTGAAAGCCGTAAGAGGGGCTGTTTCCTATGAGTCTGAGAGCTGGAAAGTAATAATAAAACTAGAAGTCATACTATCCAGGCGAAGTTAAAACCTGGTCATGTCTGAGTGAAAAATCTCACTGAGCATACCGGACATTCAATTCAAACTCCAAAAGACCAAAAGTTAGGAATAAAGACCATTCCTGAGAACACGCACTCATCACAGAATTATGTTCAAAACTGAACTATACTTTATCTAACAAAGAATAAAATGCCCTCTGACAGTACCGAAATAATCTCACAAAACAAAACATAGCTACCTTAAAGAAAGATGACATAATCTACATTATATGCAATGTATTATTTTCAGTGGCTAGCATACAATAAATATGAATAGATATGTGAAGAAGCAGGAAAATGTAACTCCAACTCAAGAAGAAAAAGAAACCACACTGAGATTAAACAGGTATTAAAATGATCAGACAAGATATATACAGAAAATGTTGTAGATTAAGCAAAACAGTCCATATATATACATATATATGTTTTGTGTTGATTCTGTTATGTATGTATAATATACATTACCAACAATCTACCAACACTATATCTTATTAAACCAATAATGAATTTAGCAAGGTTGTAGTATATGAAAAGCAATGATATTCCCACACACTAATAACAACAAACCCTTGAAAAGTGATATTTTAAATTTCCATCTACGATAGCATTATAAAGTATAAAGTATTTAGAAATAATATTTTTAATGTGTGTGGTAAATCTCCAGTTTAAGCTACAAAACAGAGCAGAGAAATTGAGGAAAGTCTTCATAAACAGAGACACATACCATTTTCATAAGTTGGAAGAATCAATGCTAATAAGATATCAGTTCTCTCCAAATTGATCTATGGATTTGACCCAATACCAATCAAAATCCCATTAGATTTTTTTAAAGTAGAAATTGACAAGTTGATTATAAAAGTTTTATGAACTTGCAAAGGACTTGAAATGGTCAAAATAGTCTTGAGAGAGAACAAATTTGAAAGGCTTACTCTACCTGAATCCAAAAGTTACTGCAAATCAATAGTAATTAAGATAGTATGGTATTAATTAAGGACACAGAAATCATTGGAACATAAAAAGTCCAAAATATAACCACACATAAATTTTCAGCACATGCTTTAAGATTAGTCTATATGGAAAGGACAATATTATCAACAAAGGTATTGAAACAATTAGAAAATATATAGTAAATAAATGAACCCAAACCCCACCTTCACAGTATACGTTGAAATAAGTTGTACATCTAAGATTAAAATCTATAATTCTAATACTTCTAGAGGAAAGCAGAATGATTGTGACCTTAGAAAAGGCAAATATATATTAGCAAAATTTGCAAAAAGTACTAACCACAAAAATTGTCATGTCCTTCTTGAAATTAAAAGTTCTGTGCCTCAAAAACTTGTCAGGAAAATGAATATGAAGTCCACAGAGTAAAAGAAAATATTTGCATTACACGTAAATGACAAAATACACGCAGAAGATAGATATCCTACAAACAGACAAGTACCCAATAAAAATATATACCAAAATCTCGCTTAAAAATCACAAAGATGTTATATGAATGGTCAATAATTAAAGTTTGACCAGCATCACAAGTCATTAGAGAAATTCAAATTAATTTACAGTGCACTACCACTTCACATCTACAAAACAGCTAAAATTTAAAAGATTTAAAATGTCAAATGTTGGCAAAGAATGTGGCATGACCAGAACTGGTTGGACAACTACTTAAAAATCTGATAGTTTCAAAAAACATTAAAGTTTATCAATCTTATCATGTAGAATTTCAATTCCTAGATACCTACTTAAAATAGATGAAAATATAAGTCCACAAAAGTCTTCTACAAGAATATACTTAGTAACTTTTTTTATAATAGACAGGGATTATAAACAAGTCAAATGTCCGTCAATAAGAGAATGAATAGCTAGATGCTATCATATTTATATAATGGACTATTATTAAGTCATAAAAAGTATAAACTACAAATGCACTCAGCATAGGTAAAACTTTGAAACATATGTGCAGCAAAAAAGGCAGATACAAGAGTCCATACTGTGTGATTGTATTTATTTAAAGATCAAGAATTTGCAAAGTCACTTACAGTGATAGAAATTTAAATAGTGATGGATGATGTTGAGGAAGAAATCAAAAAGTAACACAAACAGATTTTCTGGGTTGATGGAAATGTCCTATTTTTGGATTAGGCTATTGGTCATACAATTGCATACATTTGTTATACGACACTGAATTGCACAGTTAAGACCTGTGCATTTCATATATAAAGAATTTATCTCATTATTTTAAAGTTTTAAAAGACAAATTAGATATATTCATAAACAAATCTTCCATCCCCCACAAAATTATTGCAATGTTTTAAGTCCTAGTATGCAAAGGGCACTCTAGGGTATGTACCTATGTTCAATGTGCTTTAAAATATGTTGTAACAGAGAGGTTGCCTTTAAGATTCCGAATCTGACTGCGTGTCTTCAAGTGCAATAGGGTAGTTACACATTAACCTTCTACATTTCCCTAGGCATCACCTGCCTGTGAATCAGTAGCAGCAAATGCAGCAACTGGAGCTGCTAGGATTGATCTCTGTTTCAGTCTTCCCTCAGCCTTGCTTTGAAGACAGAAGTGGGTCATTTGGTCTCCACGGCTTTCCCAGACACTGTCAATTCCAGGGTTAGTTAGGTCACTGGCTTTTTCAGAAACATCCCCCAAGAAGTGCACTCAGATTATCTGCTTCCTCAATGTACCTGATAGAATGTGATTATAAACATGAGTAACTGAGAGAGGAATGGGCCCCAAATTCACAGGATAAATAACAGCTACACTGATGTATTTTCATTCTCTGAGCTCCCTTCTTCCCTCCCTGTAAGAGGCTAATTGAGAATTGTATGAAGTCTTGATATAGAACTTAATATAGGAATGCCTGTTCCCTGCCTACTCCTCTGACCCCAGTACATAGTGAAAGAATTTTCTAGAAGATAGACTTAGGCTTGCTGACAAGGGTATGGAGATTGTCTGTAATGTTTTCTCCATTCCTTCCATGAGAACACAGTAAAACCACTTCCTGATATTGTACAGTTGTTATCGTAGATCCCACAGAATCTTAAATAGCAAGCCACTACACAAACAGGATTCAAATGCACCTTGAATTTTATTTCAATTAGAAAACCAAAAGCTATGACAAACAGCATATCAGGCTATCTTAGCAACATTATCTTGTACCACAGAGATAACTGCTCTTGATGTCAGAAAACTGGTTTCCTTTTCTATTACTGCATGTCTACAATCATACAAAATTTTACAAACATTAATATCTGAGCATTTGTTATTCTAAATTCCACAATTCAAATAGCTGTGAGATAACTATTGATCAGAAGGTGACCATTCACAACACTAGAACTCAGAAATGCTTCAGTGGCACTACAGCCAGGGTAACTGAAGAAATCATTTGCAAATACTAGTACCGAGAGTCATCCAGTTTTTATTCTTGTTATGACCTCTGCTTATCACCCATCTTATCACTTAGCCCATTTTTAACTCCCAAGCAAAAGCCTCAAAGCTAGTGTCTCACTTTTACAGGAAGACTTCATGGAGATAGCTCAGTGAAAAGGAGCTCCCCTTCAAAGGCACACATACATACATGCAACCATCCAGCAGGACCCTCCATCATTTCTTCATGATCCTATAAAAGGGACAAAGGGGAAGACAAACATTTATGGAGAGGGAGATTTTTCTTCTAATGGCCCCAATAAATATGTTTGTTGTAGAGAAATAAATGTGGAGGGAAGACATGTAAGCGTGATGTTGAAGAAAGGCTGGTTCATGCTTAATACATTGGAGAAATTTTCAAGAGCTGTTCAACCATGTTAAAAAATATTACCCCTGTAATGCTGCCAAGGACAGGGAGACCTATGGTGGCCAGCTGAGTAAGTGCTGGCCGTTCATGTTAAAGTGCCTGGGGACAGAAATAATTTATGTACCCAATTTTTCCAGCATGTCAACAACTGAAATTTCAAGGAGGAATACATGTATCATGTGCATATGAGCTACTTGTTTATACACACACACATATGCACATAAACATACATCCTAGAGTGTCCCTGAAATTTGCTTCCCCTTAGGGAAAAAAAGAGAGAGAGAGAGAACAGAGGAAAATATGCTGTCCAATTCCAGTGACAAGGATACCACTTCTCCCATATCCCAGGGCATCTGTGGGATGTGGGAGAAGTATCTGAAAAACCATCTAAAGAGATAAAAGAATGGCAGATATGGCATTAACATTAGTGGTATGATTCAGTGATAAATAATAAAAAGAAAAGTGACCTGTAAGTTATTCCAAACTTGCTTCTCCAAAGTGAATGACTGCCATTATGAAAGCCAGAAGACAGCTTTGGTTCTTTCTTCCAAATGATACTGCTTCCCAGTAAAAAGGTAGTTAAATATTCAGATTTCACAATGAAATAGGGTTGGTACAAAATCCCTCCCTGTCTGTAGCAAAATTTATTGCAACTCAGAAAGCTCTCTGCCAATCACAATTATCATCACGAAACTGAACTAGTATTACAGGTCATATAACCAAGACTTCAAGGAGAGAACGACAAGATAGATAGGAATTTAATGGATTTATGGTATTAGACAATGAAGAAAAATACCTGTCTGGACTAATCATAAACTTTTCTTTAGCTGCAATTAACCTCATGTTGAAATACTACTATGTGGAGGCTACGAAACTGATAGCACTTAAGGAAAGCAATGAATGCATAATTGTCTGGAACTTTTTGCAAAAAAAAGATCTTGAAAATGAACATTTGCACCAAATAATATAGCATAGTACTTATATTTAAAATGTATCTAAAAGAAAATTTTGTGACACTAGCTTACAATGAAAGCTACTCAAATATTGGCCCCAGTTGGTAGATGTGTAATCATAAGAAGGTGTCATATCTGTTCAATGATCATGGTAGCATTTTCAATAAATATAGCAACAGAATGAAATGTAACAGAATGAAATGTAAGCTGCCTTAAAAGGACAGCTCTTACATTTTGCTGTGCTACTTTAACTTTTAAAAATTTTCTTCCTCATTTTACATCCAACACTTGACACGATGTGTGGAACATGATGGGTACTCAGATATTCATTAAAGGTGTATATTTAGTAAATAAAAGTATCACCAGTCCCAGACTCTACACTTTAAACCATGTTATCACCCCTAGCAACTAGTTAGTCCTGTAGCAATCAGGATTTGACTTCTACTAGAGTGGGAAGTTAAACTAAAAGAAAAAGTTGTAGATAGTAGATTTTACTTAACTTCCATGATATTTCTATATTCTTGGTCTCTGATTCTCGACCTGATATTTGACCTCAACTACTTTGAGTAACCTTTCCACATAGGTAGTTTTAATGATATTCTCTATTATCTGTGCCAACCTTTGAGTGGCAATTTCCTTGACTTAGATATGCACATGTCTTCGACACATGCAGGCATGTGGACTTACTTCATAAGTGTTTTTCTCTCTCTCTCTCTCTCTCTCTGATTTTGAACCCTTGTTATCTTTAGAATCTTAGACCATGCTGCAGTATTTCTGGTCTTGTACAACATAGTAAAATTAGAAAATTGGGCTCTATTAATATTTACTTATTGATCCATTCTTTGGTTTCAGGATATATATTATTTGATGACCTTAACTTGTATGTACAAAATATTTTATGGGTAGGCTTGCAGTTTTTTAGATGATGAAAAACCTTTATTGTTAGCTATGAAAGCAAAACTCACAGAAAGCATGGTGGAGGGCAACAAGGATGGCCTAATTATTTATTCATATTAAATAATTTGCGTGCTTGCACACGAACTGTGTTTGAATTTACTAATGCTACCCACATTGCTGTTTTTGAGTGTGTTCTGTCTTAATTTGGAAACGATTCCTCAATATTCCCTAAAGAGATTTATTGTCCAAACTGAGGTACTTTTGAGAGTAAAGGGTGCACCATGGGTAATCACACCAGAACAACAGGTGTAAACTGAGATGGTTCTGAGGAAATGGGAGTACAGTCACTCCCAAGGAAGTGAATGGGAGTGACTCACCTTAACAAAAGGAAGACACCTGATGAGAACCTACATCTGAAAAATGCAGGTCAGAAAGTGCTCACATTCAGCCAGGCTGTGAGTCAGTATTTTGAAAGAAATTGGACTTTCTGCTTGGACTTAAACAGTGTTGTGCAATCTGTTTCTTAGAGATTTTCCCAGTTCTGGATTGAACTCATAGGCTCTCACAGTCATCCATCTTATTATTTGAGACAAAAATAGACTTCAGAACTCTCTGGGTATGCATTCAAAGATTCCTATGAAAGTGAAATGAAGAAGAGAAGTCTACACATACAGGGATGGTGGGGCAAGGGGACAGAAGGTTGCTAGAAATATTGGGGCAGAGGGCAAACATTTTTAGAGATAGCTAATAGTTAGATGGATGTCAATTAGAAGATATTGATTACATTGGAACATTAAGCTCTTAAAGGTGTCTTTCTGTATCTGTTTTGCTATTTCAATTTTTGGTGAAATCAGTGGTTGGAGTTGGGTCTAACTTTTCTTAGGACCCTGAAAGGCATTCTGTTACATAATGATATGCATTTGTTAAATCTTGTGAGACCGACACTTAAAATGAGAGAATTTCATTTTACACCGATGTTGCAGTTTCAGCCCTGGGATTACTCACCTCTCAGGATCCTAGCGAGTGAGCACCAGCACTGCTACACATGGTTGTTTATGTTGTGTAGTCGTGCCGGCAAGTGGGACACAGGGCCCATCTGAACACACTGTCACCCCAGCACCTCTGGAGGCAGAGTCTCCTGCCCTGTCTCCCCCAAACAAGAGCAGAGATTATGCTAAACGTGGTTGGTAATTAAGTTGCCTTCTAAATATGACCTCACACAGTGAGAGAGGCCTAGATCGAAAAGGCTAGAAATAAGTGCTGGTGTCAAAATATTTGAAAATTCATGTCAAGAGAGATGATTTAAGGCTTCAAAGATTTTTTTTCAGAAAGGCAGATAAGAAATTGTTGACCTGCCTGTAAGCACACACACCTTTGCTTACATAATACATGCATAAATGCAAATACCTTATTTGCTTGAATGTGGAAAAAAGATAACTTGGAATATACTAACAAAAAATAAGGTAGCATTGGTTGCTTCCAGGCAGGGAACTATGTAGCAGATAACAGGCATTGGAGAGTAAATAGCCTTTCATAACTTCTGAATTTTATGCTATTAGATTATATTCTTATTCGAAAAGTAACTGAATGAAATTATATTGTTCCAAGTCCAAAAACTATGGCACATCATTTCCATTTCTCATTATCTACTCTCAGAGAAATGCAGATTCATGTATACAGGGAGATATGTATGGCAGTGCCCTGAAGCACTGATGAGAACAGCTAAACAATGCATATAACCTAAGTAGCTATCAAGATAGAATGATAAATCAATTACAGCATAGTCCCATAATAGACAAGTACAGAAAGTTTTAGACAAGAAAGAAATATGTATATACTCTCATGGGACTATATTCAAGGTATATTGTGATATATATTAAAATTTCAACCCTCGAAATGATGAGTTCAGTATAAAAACATTATTAAAAATATATGTATACACCCATGTTCAAACAGAACAGGAAAGGATTTGGAGGGGTGTAAGTGAGAACCAATTTATGTGTGTTTTTATAAAATTAAAAAAAAATGTACTGTTTGTGAAGTTATGTATTAGTAAAGTTAGATGAAATAAAAAAATAAATGTCAACTCATATCAAGATGGTTAAGTTAGGTGCTTTCAAACACTAGCTGCTGCATGTGACTTCAGGGTTATTTTGATCTTCTATGAGACAAGACAGAGTTAAGGACTGCTGAAGCAAACAGTGGTGATAGGGAGAGTGTAGTAAAAAGTAGCACGAAGAAAGATTAGAGATGACTAATATAGACAAAATAGCATAATCATTTCTACCAACAACATACCAGGTGATTTGCTAAAATATGCCAAGAAAATAAGTATTGTAGAGAATGTAACACAGGTGATAAACCAGTGCCAGTGAAACATAGACTCATTAGCTGTCCTTCACATATTCTTGAAAAAAAAATTTGA
This sequence comes from Solenodon paradoxus, assembly GCA_004363575.1. Classification (NCBI taxonomy): domain Eukaryota; kingdom Metazoa; phylum Chordata; class Mammalia; order Eulipotyphla; family Solenodontidae; genus Solenodon; species Solenodon paradoxus. The sequence goes on from RJWH01000172.1 coordinate 576,128, forward strand.
AGCACATTTTCCAATAAAAGTGAGATTCATAATGTGCTATAAACTGTCATATAGAATCCTTCCTGAGTTGAAATGGGTGTGAAAAAAAAGTGCCTATTCTACATTTATGGGAGAAGTAGAGTGAAGGTTTCCACTTCCTCGCTAATTCATTCAGAGACAGGTCCTGATCTTTCCACGTAAGATACAGATCCTGCAGAGGATTTGGGTTGGGGGACGCATACTCCCATGATTAAAAATTGCTACTAATAGAATTGTAGTATTCAATATTTTGAGTCCTTACTAAGTGCCAGGCACCGTACTATAAGTTTCGCATATGTTCATACCTTAATTGTTTCAACGTCTCTATAGTGTAGATATTATTGCTATCCAATTTTTCTGGTGAGGATTCTGGTGCAAGAGCTAAGTAATTCCATCAAGGTCAGTCAATAGTGGAGTCTGGATTCCAGCCCATGTCTGTCTGGCTCCATTGCCCTTACTTATTTCAGGAGCTAAGCCACATCACTGGCATTGGGAAGTGAGACTTTAGCTAGTTTTTGATGGATGGGTAGGCTAGCATTATGCCATCTGGGGGAAACTTAAGAGAAGGTCATATTTTTGAAGACTGACGAGTGTTTAGCTTGGCTAGATCTCAGGAATTGTGAAGGAAGGTGACAGAACATGAGGCATAAACTGAACTATAAATGGACTATCTGCCTGTTACAGGAATTTGGATTTTCTGTTATATGCTGTGAGGAGATACTGAATTGTGAGGACAAGAATCATCATTATGGCAAAACAGAATGCAAAACATCCTAAAGATATTCCAAAAATAAAGAGGTAAATTATGAAGAGTTAGAATTATTGGAATGTGATCAATATATAAAAGTGAGAAACCAAGTGAGCAAATGAACCCAATTAAACAAAAACAGACTTTCTGTCTATAGAATCAAATGAGTAGTTACAGAAGGGAAAATAGAGAGAAAGATGGGTAAACTGGATATAAGTAGTCAATTATATGGTGAAGAATAGACCTATAGTGGTGGTGGTGAACTTAGTGTGATATGATATATAGATGTTGATTCACAATGATGCACCTTAAACTTATACAATGGCATCATGCAATGTTCCTTCAATGAAGTTAAAAAATGAGTAATATATATATATATATATATATATATATATATATATATATATATGTGACTTGCACCAAGAGAATAGAGAGAGATTGTGAGACTTCTCTAATTCATTTTCTGCCATCCTTCTGAGATAAAAGTAATAGAATTGTTTGAAACAAAACTTACATGTCCAAAAAACAATGTGCTAGTTTATTAACATTTATATCCGAACACTCTGGTTATAGTCATAGCAGCTTCCTACTTGATTTTAATTCTTGGGCCATTGACAACAGTCTCTGAACCATTCCTTTATTAGCATAGGGCTGAGAAAATTTGTTTGAGTTAGAATTTCATAGCTCAGAAGTGACTGAAATATCAGGTTAACAGATTTGTCAGCTACTTATTAAACGTGATGAACAGTCCTTGTTAAATGTCATGCTATTTGCTACTCTGCAAGCAAGATGATGTTTAGATCTTTGTATTTTCTATTTCCCACTGTCCCAGGGCAACATTCCCAAAGGATCTTCAAGCAGGAAAAGATCAAACTCAAGCAGATTCCCTTTGCTGCATAATCACAGTTCTGATGAAGGGTTGGCACACAAGGAGATTGAACATATTAACTAATGGGAGGTTTGGGATTATTTATTTTTTCCAATGATCCATCAAATCTCCATGGAAAATTGAGAGCTAGTCACACTGTGGAGAACCCTCCTATGAATGGGACACAGCTCATGTAAATGACTGCACTTGTGAATTCCTCTGAAGTATCTTCTCAAGTTGAAAAATGTTGTAATTTGAAATATGTCCATTTCTAAATTGCTATAGCTACTTTGTGTTACTATTCAGGCAAATATTAGGAACTTAAACAAGTTTAAATATAAAAAGCAAATTTCCCCTTAAAAAACACAATGGATTCTAAATCTCTGTTATCTGAGATCATTTCAATATTTTTAAAGTGCTGAGTGCTAATAACAATCAATAATAACTAAAAAGAATTGCTTTGAGTCCTTCTTTACACAGGAAGTGAATTACGCAGTGAGGTGTTTATGTGAACAGAGGCTGGAGAGCTGGTTTCTCTGAACCCACCACCATGGTGACATATCACCCAACATCCCAACACAAAAAAAAGGGGAAGTAAAAAGATCTTTCTCTATATCTCACTGACTTCTGGGGAAGATAAGTAAAGCCCAGGTCAAATACTTGGTGAAATGAAGTTGATCACTGTTGGGGGGATTTGTGGTATCACAGTACCCAAGAAAGGATTTAATTGATCTCACCACTATGTTCACTGACTTATACTTGATGGAGTTGGCCAGCACTTCTTCTTAGACAGAATCCACGCCCTACTGATTTTACCTTCCAAGCATTTCTCATAAATACCTATCCACCTCAACTCGCATTCTGTTTTCCTGGTTCAAGGACATAACTTTTGACAACTGTTGCAATAGCTTCTTCATCTCCATTTTTATTCCATTTAAATCTCTCCTCTTACTGTAGCCAGATTCTAAAATTTAATATGACCTGTCTCTGGCTCCCTATTTCTGATAGGATGAAGTCTATGTTCCTTAGCTGTCTTACAAATATTTTCATAAACTGGCTCCCTTTTATGTCTTCAACTTTGGCTCCTATACTATCTGCTTTACAGTTCATACTCTAGAAATAGCAAAGCTCTTGAAGCTCCTTACACATACCAAGTGTTTTCATTACTCTAAGACTTCCCTCCATCTGGGACATCATTCTCACATTTCTTCACCCAAGTCACATTACCAAAGACTTAGTTAGTCATCATCTTCCTCTGAAGAATTCCTTAAGCATGTCATTTGAATTGAGCCTCCTCAGTGTTCATAGACCTCTGTGTTCACCTCTACCAGTGTACTTACTTCTTATACTAGCCTGGATTCTCCTATAAGACTACATTCCTTAATGGCAGGCACTGTATTTTGATCATCTGATTTGTATCCCTTGCTCTGAAACATCCTCAATTGTATTTCTTCTATAGAAAGTTAAGGTGGGAATTACAGGTCATCTGTAATTCCAGTTCTTCTCTGGTCCAATTCTTTTCTCTCACCCTCATTTACAGAAGAGAAACCTGGATTTATGGCCAAGATCAGACAACCAAATAATGGCAGAGCCATAAACGGAACCCAGTTCTCCAGAGAACAAGTGCTAAATTAAATGAAACAAAAGGTATGGTAAAGTTCTTGACAGAGTGCCTAACACTCTGTAGGCACTTAGTAGATGACAGTGAAGTCCCTCTTCTTAATCCATTTGTCTGCCCACAAGACTTGATACCTTTCTGCCAGAGAAACTCCTCTGATTTCTTTTTTTGTTCTTTAGTCTCTTGGGCAGGCCCAGCTATAGGGATGATAACTTGAAAACAATGGAGAGAAACAGTATTTTATAAATCTAACACCACTGACTGCTGTACTCATGCCATTAAAAATGTTAACTCAAAAGGACCAGAAACAAACTAATGAGGGTGCAGGGTTTTCCTGTTACATTTAATTAAAAGATCATTTTTATGACAACATCGTATTAGGGGTGATAAAAGGATCATAAATTGCTTGTGAGGTCACCAAGAAAGTTCCAATGCCCCATTAGTTTTCATGGTCCAGTCCCTAGATATCAACACTCACTTTTATCACAAAGTACATAAAACATATGACCTTTCTGGTTGCTGTGCACAAGTTTCCCCAAAATCACATTGAGCTTGTGTCACATCTTAAATGTACTACTGCCAGGGGCAGATGTGACTAATATTTCATGTGTGATAAAATGATGAAGGTCTGGAAAATTACACATGCAAGTTCTTCTATTGCTGAAACTTAACATGTCATTCTGTAAATATCACAGACTTGAACTCCTTGTTTTGATTATAGAATCACAAACCAAAACATACAGTAGGAAGTCATACATAAGCAAAAAACCTGGAAAGCAGGGATGCTACCTTTAACTCAAGCATGTGAGTTTGCTCATTAGAATGACAGGGGAAATTATTTTAATTTTGATACTTGTGGAAAACCAGATGCTACTCTGCAAAGATGCATTTCGCCATAGTCATTAAAAAATGTTTTTACAGCATGGCCCCCAAAAGCTAAACAATGAACCATTGTTTTATGAAAAACCATCAATTTGCAGAGAAGTGACTGACTCTTCTGTGTCTTTGATACTTTGGTATGGACATGCCTATTTAATATTCGAAAATTCATAGTGCAAAGGAATTTCCAGAAGTCAGTTCTCCAAAGTGGCTTTTCCAGAGCACTAATTTCTAAAGCCTTTATAAAAAGATTTTATTAAGACCTTCACTGAAATCCTTGATTTTTTTTATCACCTGGTTTACTCCTCTTTCCAAAGGAAGTGACCAGCCAAAACCGACTGTATGCAACAAAAAGATAACAATTTCAATTAGACTCAGTGCTGTCATAAGAAGACCACATGAGAAAGCTTGAGATAATCCGCATTTCATATTGATGTCTATCAGCGCGGAGACCACAGCCCTGTCTCATCCCAAGCCCCTTTCGTAGATTTGGCAGCCACTGAACCCAATAAAGGCCTAATCATATTAATTTATGCCCCTATCAATTATACATTCAGATTCCCCAGATAGCTTGTCAGTTTTTATTCACTATTTTCCAAAATAGACACCTGTTACAGTTACCGTGCAAATAGTAGGACTGTCAGAAATGGAGATTTAAAGGATATTACTTAAAAGAGGTGAGCTTCCTTAATTTATAAATGTTGTATTATATGTCACACATGTGTGAGTTTTAAAATCAGGTGCAGTGTGAAGATGGATGTCACATGAAGGACTTTTGGGGGGATGCTGGGGGGGAAATCTTCTCAAGCCCTTTGTCCTGTTTTTATAGTTCTTTAAAGCAAACAAGCTTTGGTCTCTCTCTGTAGAATATCTCTGATATTTTTATCTGAAACAATCATTTATTTTTGTCTCTCAAACAAGAAGCATCAATTAAATGAGGTTTTCAAGGTTCTCCTCCTCTCTCTGTGTGGTCCAAGGTCTTGTGAAGGTTGCTCTTGAGGCTTCTGTGAGCTGTCTTTGGAAATGGTCTCTAAAGTCTGTTGCTAGATAGGTGTATGGGGCCTTGGCAGAGTGACGATACCTTTTCTAGGAAGAAGAGAGTATCAGGACCCCAGGGAGCAGGGACACTGGCACAGTTTAGTTGAAGAGTGATGCCAGTCATAAGATTCTGGGAGTTGGGTAATGAATTATCTGCAGTAGGGAGGGGACAGCAAATCATACTTAGCTCCTTGGTTCTCTCTCTTTCACCAGCTGCCTACTTATGTCCATGCTTAGAGGATGCTACCAGTTGACAACTAGTTCTTGTTGATTCTGAATCAGCTCTAATCTGGGACTTTCTAAGAAGATAAGCAAAAAAGGGTCTCTGTATGGGTGATATGACCATCTCACCCATCTACAGAGCAGTGGTGAGATTGTATCTGCTCTGAATACATCATACATGGGAACGTCCTTCATTTATTGGACAAGGACATAGAGTTCTTTAGGACATGTGGGTCTGGATTCATGGAGCTTAGTGCTACTGAGAGAGTGGGTCACCAACAAATAAAGATATAATTAAAAATTGGGTTAAGAGCTATGAAGACTAAAGCAGAATGTTATGAGAAAGAAAAACCTGGGACTTCATTCTAACTGGAAGCTCCAGGGAAGTCTTCCCTGAGGAAACAATGTTGAAGTGGAGGATGAATAAGAATCAGTCAGGGGAAAAGAAGTAATTGGAAGATTCAGATTGCACACAGACATATTAACAACCTATTGGAAGTTGGAAAGTCTAGCCTTACTTTGAGTTCCCCTGAAAGCAGATGGTGGTACAGGTCTATGTGGGAAGAGAAGGGTGCAGCAGAAAGGAGAGAGTGGGGACAGTAAGAGACGAAAGGGGGTTCATGAACTGGTTACCACTAGGCACAGCTGTGTCTCAAGTCCTCCAGAAGCTTTCTGAGGAATGAGGTAGAACTTGGTAGAGCTGGAAAGAACATTTTCTCATGATTCCATCCCCAACCCAAGTGTTAAGGGCCATGGCTAGGAGTGGGAAAACTTACATTTCTGGGATGCCACCATCCGAGACCTCAAACAGCCCAGCGCACAATGCTCAGAGAGGCTGGGAACCATGCTTGATAGGACATGCAGTCAATTTTCCCCAGTGGCCAGAAATCAGCTGGACGAGGTTGTGGCCCATGGTGCCCACATGTGACCCTATAGGCAGAAAGCAGACAGAGACAACTGGACCTACCTGCCTGCAGGAGGTGTGCCTAAAAGGAGAAAGCAGGTTCCATCACTACCCCAAGAACCCTGAAGTATGGGGAGTGAGATGGAGTGGACAGCCACCAGGAGACCATTGAAAACAAGCATTAGCCATAGTAATTGCTTCTGCTTCCTGGTTATCTGTCTTCTCCTATTCTTATTTTATTTATATGGTTCCGTTACCTTTTTTTTTTTTTTTTTTTGAGGAAGAAAGCAGGTAGTAATAAAGGCAGGCAAGCAGGTGGGCAGAAAAAAAGAGAAAGGAGCTTTTTATTTGTTCATTCGTTTCATTTTGGTAGTTCTCTGCCGCAGGTTGTAAACCCAGGTACTTGAGTTTTACATCGACTATGTGCCAACTAATGGCTTAACACCTAGTCACCAGGGCACCAGAAAAGTCTGTTTAATTGCTCATCAAACACCTATTCCCCTTGCCTTCTTCTTGATGGACAGTCTTTGGAGAATTTACTTCCAATTGTGTTCACTTTTTCCCATCCTTTCCAGCCCCCTACTCCCACCTTGGCCTGAAGTCATAAGTGGTGTCATTTCCTTCCACAAACACATCATGAAACAGAGTCAAGTCAGATGCAAAGCAGACTGGGTAAGGAGGGCTCCCTCTGCCCAGAAGGAAAGCATAGCTAGCAAGTAAAGACTTTAGCTTGTCTCTCTCAGAGTTGATGACTCTGGTTAACACCCAGTTTTTATGTTCTAAAATGCCAGGAACAGTGTTCTCCTGCCACCTCACTTGCATTCATTCGATTTGCACTCCTTACCCTGTGCACCTGACTTGCAGCATCCATGGAAGATATACAGCACAGTGACTGGAAAATTCTCTGCCTGTGACCAAGAGAATGGGATTTCCCTGGGGCATATGTCAGGAGATTGATGAACGATGAAATACAATAGAGAAAACAAGAGTTATTTCATTTAAGAAAAGAGAATGGTGTCAGAGCAGACAAAGTAATCTGATTCAAGGATTAATCAGAAAGTGCAAAAGAAATAAGTTATAATATCCCTCTCAAAAGTCAAACCACTGGAATTGGTTGATCCAAAAAAGATGAACTCAGTGGGGACAAAGAAAATGGAGGAAAAAAGGAAAAGGAGAATTTTTAGCTCAGCCTATTGTAACAAAATACCAAAGAGTGTAAACAGCAGACATGTATTTCTCACAGTTTTAGAGGCTGGACGTTCCAGGTCAATTCAACCATGGGTGAATTCTGTGAGGACCCTCTTCCAGCTTTCAGACTATCACCATCTTGCTGTGTCCTCACATGGAGAGATGGGGACCTGACATCTCTTCCTCTTCTTATAAAGGTAACTCATTTCATCATGGAGGGGTCCATCTTCATGCTCAATTATAAACCAAATTACCATCCAAAGACCCCCCCTCCACCACCTCCGAACACCATTCATTACATTGCTGGCTAGGATTTCAACATATAAACTTGGACAAGACACACACACATGTGGCCCATAACAGGGAGTCAGTTGAGAAATCAAATTTATTTATGAATGACTTTTTTAAAACATGTCAGAAAGGATAGGAAGTTAACACTAAAGACTTTAGTAATTATTTAGGACATTTAATTGCTTATTATTAACCAGAACAGAGAAGTTCAGGATGAGCATTTAGAAAGATACTAGCTCACAGGTCTGGGTAACAGAAGTACTTTGTTGGATCTTAATCACATCACTGAAAAAAAAACTCTTTCCGAAGAAACTTGACACAGTAAATTCCTTTAAAAAGCTGTAAATTTTACCTGAGTGTCTAAAAGATATTTTCTCTCTATTTAGAAAAGTTTTCTACTGCTTTATGAACTTGAGTTATGCAAATTTCATATAAACTTTAACTGAACTGGGGTCATTGTATTGACATCAGTTCTCAATTTTCCATGTAGGTTGACACTTTTCATTTGGCATTTGAGGATTTTATTTCATAATTTTTGTTCAGATATCTGCTATATGCAAGATACTATTTTGGGGGTGAGAAAAAAGTCCTTGCTCTCATGGAACCTACATAATTTGGGGGTAAATCATATGGCTGAAGAATGAATGAACTCTAATGGGATCAGATGGTATAAGTGATGTGAAGAAAACACCACTAGTGAGTAAGGCAGAGTGATAAGGAGCTGGGAAACCTCCCTCTGCAGATCACCTTTAAGTGGAAGTCTCAGTGAATGAGAGGAGGTCACTGCACTGAGATGGGGACTGGAGGGTATTCAGAGAGAGAAAGGAAGTGTCAGCTTCTGAACCCAGAGAAAACTAGGCAAATTAAATATTATAAACAAGTATTTGGGCAAGATTTGGGGTCAAAATGTGCAGTTGGTGGGAGAGATTGAAAATGAGGAGTCTGTACACGTCCGGGAGCAGATGATTTCTGAGTAATCTCTAACTTTTGCTAATTTTGCTAAATGTGCTCTAAAAATAAAGCTTAAAAAAAGAAAGCAGAATGAGAAGAGTTGAAAAGGGAGATAGGGGTCAGAGCATGCCAAACCTGGGGAAAAAAAGCGAGGATTCAGAATTGTCTTCTATGTGTTAGGGTGATTCTTCCCATCTCCTCTTTGCAGTGCTTCCTTACATTGGCTCTCATTAAGAGGTGGAGTCTAGTTCTTGCCCCCTAGAATCTTAGTAGGTGCTGTGCTTGCTTTGACCAATGGAGCATTGACTGACGTGACATAAATGAGGGCTAGAAAAGTGCTGATGCATCATGGTTGCCTTCTCTTACTGCTCTTTTGAACTCTGAGTCCACCATGGAAAGGAGTCCAGGCTAGAGGAAGAAAAATCACATGGAGAAAACAGAAGTCTAGGACATTGTCCCAATTAAATCGCAAGTCCTTGACTAACTAGCCAACCATAAGACCAAGAGCAAGGCTCCCATGGCCACCAGGCCCCAGCTGAACTCTAGACCACAATAACCAATCACATGACCATAGAATCAAGAATAAAAATAATTGTGTGTTGCTTTAAACCATTAAATTTGGGGGGTAGTTTCTAATATAGCATAAGTTGACAAATTCAGTGTGTTAGCCACCCTCCAGGGGGCACTAAACAGAGGCGTAATTGATTGATTCTTACCTGTGTTCTTTTAATCACTCCAACAGCAATGTGGAGGGTGGATGGGGCTGTAGGAACAAAAAGGTTAGTTAGAAACTTAGTGAAGAAGTCTAAGTGAGAGATTAATGAGGGCTGGACAAGTCTGAAAATATTAGTAATAATCATTACTGTGACTTCATTCAACTTCATGGTTCTAAATATCACATATTGGCTGATGACTCCAAGTTTACCTGAGTACCTAAAGCTCACCGATGATTCCTGACTCATATATTCAAGTGTGACTTCTAGACATCCACATTGATATCTAATTGACAATTACAATCAAATAGAATCCATGATTCCAACTGATTCCACCTGCCAAAAGGACAGGGAGCTTGTTCCTCCCATTGACTTCTCAGTCTCAGTAAGCTGACTGAACCAAGCTTCCAGTTGCCCTGGTCAAACGGTTTATAGCCCCCCTTTCCACCTTTCTGTCGAACTCACATCCAATCCATCAGTGAATCCTCTGGGTTTGACCATCACAATATCTATCTCTGATCCAGTATATAACCTCATCCAAGCCACCATCACACTAACTAGTGCTGTGACCCCCTAACTTATCCCTCTGCTTGCTTCCACCACTATCTACCGATTCCATTTTCTATGACCACATAACAAATGACTACACCATGGCTTAAACTAACACAGATATATTATTTATTATATGTGTTTATGTGTGCAACACTTGGTATTAAAACAACAAAGTGTTATCTCACAGTCTGTGGATCAGAAGACCAACTACAGGTGAGCTGGGTCTTCCGCTCAGGGTTTTATCAATCTAAAATCAAAGTGTCCACAATCGTATCTGAGGCACAGCATCCACACTTAAGCTCTGGGTGGTTGGCAGCTTTGAGTTCCTTATGGTTGTCCAACTGAGGTCCTTGTGTGTTGAAAGTCCATCAACTCTGAGAGGCTGCCAGTAGTTCCTGACCATGCAGCCCCAGATACTTTTCCAGCATGACTCCTTGGTTTCTTGTTGACCAATAGGAGATACTACTGCTGTTTGTTTTCTTTTTAAAGGCTCGCCTGATAGCCCCTAAGCCTAAGAAGCAGCATCTCCCTTGGAATCCACTCAACCTCAACTAATTAGTAACAAAATCACCAGGATTGACACCCTGTCCAATTCACCAGTTCCACCCACACACAAGGAGAGGAAATCATAGAGGGCATATATGCCATGGGAAGGGATTCTGGCCGAGGCACCATCTAGAATCCTGTCTACTCCACCAATTATAACCTGTTCCCCCAAAGAATAGACAGAACAACTCTTGCTTAAAAAGAAATAAGGAGAGACCTCATCCTTTGCTGAAAATATTGCAATGACTTCCCATCTCTGAAAAGAAAAATCCAGTCCTAATCTGGGTCTGCAAGGACCTACATGGTAATTAAGCTCTCTGCCGTGTATCTGATCTCATCTCCTTTCATTCACTCCCCAGATGTCTTAGCCACTACTGCTCCTTAAACACCACAAACGTGCTCTCCTTTCAGGGCCCCTGCACTAGCTAGTGCCTCTATCCCAGACAAAAACCAAATATTTGCACATCTCTCACACTCATACATGAACAGACTCTACCCATCTCATTAGAAAGACATTCAATACATGCTCTCTATATTGGAATCCCTGTTTTTACTTTTCTTTTCCCACCCTGAATCAGTTTGCAACTCCAAGAAGCAAGCATCAAGTTAGACTTATATGTGTAAGAAACTTACTGGGGAAAATGTTTTAGAAGAACATTGAGGTGAGAGAGGCAGAGTGCATGGGCAGCTCTTTCAGACTGCAACACAGTTCTGACACCCACGGGAGGAGAGAGAAAGGGAGGACTGTGCAGGAAGAACTGGAATGGAGGACCTGAGGGCCGTGTATACCTGAGAAAGTCTAGGCCAGGTTAATGGGGCCATGGAGTAAAAATGACCAGAGAGAGGTAGCCGCAGTTAACAGAATGGCCTACAGTTCTGCTCAGCAACTGTTTGGAATTGGCCTGGGGAAAGAGGCCCTAACATGAGTACAGGAAGAGATGCAGATGTGGCAGGTAGAGGCCAGCAATCACATAAGCTCTTCATAGTTGGTTCTTTTAAAGGAAGAGGAGACTCATTTCTATTGCAATCACAGATATGATGGGTATTTACTTCTGTCACCTTCCCCACCCCCGGGCAGGATTCCTGCTATATCCCCAGTTCTCATCATCACTCTATGAACACTTGTGAACAAAAGCTAACGGTAGCCAGTATAGAGTGAGTGTTTACTAAGTACCAGAGATTGCTGTGTGCGCCTATGTTAACTCAATTAATTTTCACAACAATTCTAACGTAGGTTCTTCTTTGTTTCCCTTTTACAAATGAGAGAATGGATGTGAGTAGAATCTGAGCTACTGAATCTTCTTGCTCATGTAGCAAGAAATGTATGCAGGATTCAAACCCCCAGCCCAGGCTTTCAAAATGTACTTGATTTTCTCCCAGACAATGGCTGTAAATGAGATTAGCTGAATTAACAAGAAAAGTGAAATAAATAAAACAAAGATGGTACCTTCAGTAATTTGGCAAATGAAGGTATTACAATGAAAAAGATTGGGGTTTTTGCTAATTGCCTTGAAGCTTGGGTAAATTAGTGTTTTAGCCAGGTTAGTTTTGAGAAATGTATTAAACATTCATGAAATCACAAAGCAGGCAACTGAATATGCAAGACAGGATTTCTAGGAACCTGGAAATGTGAGGTGGAAGTCATCCTCAGAGAGTAGATAGTTAAGCCATGGGACAGATAATATCACCATGTGAAGTTTTGGAGACAGATAGGAAGGGGTTCACGGCAGAACCCCAGATGGACCTGAGTCTATCATGCTGGGTGGGGTGGGCAGGGGTGAGGGTGGGGATCAAAATGTTATGTATTGTATAATCCCATTTATGCAAATGTGACAAAATTATAGAAAACAAGTCAGTTTGCCAGAGGTCAGACTTACAGGCTGGTAGTACAACTACGAAGGGGTAACTATGGGGAATGAGTCTCTTTGTGGTGATGGACATAAAGTTGTGTATTCTGAGTGTACTGATGGCTGAACAATACATGGAATACAATTTCTTAGGAAAACAAACAAGTGAAGTGCTTGTAAAAATCAGTGCATCCCAATGGGGAAGAATACTTGGTGATTTGGTGGAGGGCAGGGTATGTTGACACTGTCTTAGAAATAGGGAAACTGCACATTGGGGAATCACACATATGAGTTTATTTTAATACACAAAATCAAAGTTACTGCAATAAAAAATATTTTAAAAACTGGTGCATCCCAAAGGAGAACACAGTCCATTGTTGATTATTAATCCTATAGCAGAGTGGGGTTCTAGGTTTGGAAATATCATGTTCTCTGATGTCAGAGGTTAGGAGTGGGGCTGACTGAGAGGCACAGAGGAATTATTTTTATCTATACCATTCTGACAACTTCTGGTGAGGATTAAGCTCTTTCAATATAAAAATAATTTTTTAAATATTTGAAAAGTGTACAAGTGGTGTCTGTACAATGATTTCAATTTCCTTTTATTTTAGCAAAATGTCATAATTTTCTACAGCCAGAGAAAAAGAGGAGCCTAAACTCCTTTTGCTCCTAGATTAAAAACATGTTAATAAAAGAAATAAGCTTCAGGGAAGAATGATTTATAATACTGGAGTATCATTTAATTCCTTTGTTCAGGAATTATTATTCAGGTAGCCTTGATTACTTGTGATGTGCTGTGCCACATGCTGGGCAGAGGGCATGTTGTAATACACGTGTGTGCAGGCCTGGCCTCAGTGTGCTCCCATTCTAGCTGGGAAAAGCAACTAAGCTAATACTGGCCGTGCAATATTTTCCAGGGGATTCAAAGTTCTCATTGTGATTATCTTATTATGGGCAATATGGACAGCAATGCAAGTACCAGTTTAAATCCCTATAAATACTTGCTTTTTCTAAAAGGCAGAGACATTAACCTTGTATTAGTCTTCAAGGTCTGAGGGCAAGATTATTTTGGTTTCCAATTTTGCCAGACTTCAGCTCCTAATACTATTAAATCATTTCCTAAGCAAGAAAAATGACTTGGGTCAATAATAATTAGGCTATCCTTCCACTGCTCAGACCTTAGAAGTAAATAAGCCACTGGAAAACCTGGCCAGCTTTGAGGGACACTGATTTAAGATGGAATAGGCACAAAGGGATCCTGCTTCTGACCGGAGGAGAAGGAAGAATTACAGAAGGCTGAACTGTTATACTCAGGAGATGCTGCTGGGTTGATTTGTCCTTTTGTTTGAGATACAAATCAACCCTTTCAATGTTCTAAAGGAAGCTTTATCAGGGACCCTACAGTGACAAGTTGTGATTCAAAAGAGAGAAACCTAAAGAGTGAGAATGAATGACCCACAGTGACACCAGGGGCAGGATCTAAGGAGTGAATGGAGGTTAGTTACTTCCCACTGTAACCCATGATTTGTCCTCTTTCTCTTTTTTAAAAATGGAGTTAATGGCAAAATGGTTATTGACATAGTCTCAAAGCATCATCCAAAAATTATTTCTAAATTAAAAATGGTCACTTTTATTAATAGAGACACCTAGTAGACATCCAGAGACCAGTGATGAGATCTGATGTCACCGGTGTCAGGACAGACTGGCGTCACTCAGTGAGGCACTGGGGAGGACACAGCATTACTTCTGTGGTATTCTTGCCCAAAGTGAAGAGACTCGATTTAATCACATGGAAATATCAGACAAATATCAGGACATGCTACAAAGTTAGTGTCCCATACTCTTCCAAAATGTCAAGGTCAAGACACAGAAAGGTGGAGAAAGCACTCTGGAATAAAGAAGACTAAAACCACATGAGGGCTAAGAGCTATGCATTTGCAAGCCAATTCTGGGTTGGATTCTGGAGGTGGGGAGGGAAAAATTTGTTATTGACACAAGTGAAAAAATTGGAAAATGAACTGTTAACTAGAAAATACTTGTATCAGTGTTAAATTTCCTGATCTGGATGATAAAATTTGAAGTTTGTAAAAAGGTGTCCTTGTTCTTAGGAAATACACTGAAATATTTGGGGACAAAGGGGTGCAATGGTTTCAACTTCCAAATAATGTGTGTACGTGGATGTGCGGGAAGGAAAGGGAGGGAGAGAAAGAACACATTGCAATGCAAAAGGCAAAATGTTAAATGGTGAGTCTGGTTTGGGGGTGTGGGGGACTTGGAAGTTCCTTGTAAATCTGGCAACTTTTCTCTAAGTTTAGAATTCGATCAAAAATTCAAAATTCAGGAAATATGTGCTTGGTATTGAGCATTCAATTTGATCAGCCCCTTTGTGTGCCTCAGATTGAATTAGGTTAACCAGCCCCTAATGACTCTGATTGGGTCCATCCAACAACACAGTAGGGACCATGTGCACACAGAGACTGTGCAGTCTGAGAGACAGTGCAGACACAAGGGACAGGAATTGCTTGGTGGTGGGTAATAAAATGGCTTCCCAGGGTTGGTGACCCCTCAACTAAGTCCTAAAGTAGGGCTCAGCCATGAAAGACCTTCTGGTAGTTTGCAAAGGCCTTGTATCAGTTCTTACCCCTAAGAATTGTTTTCTGCCCTTCCCTTCTGTATCAAAGAGGCACCCTCTAAATTCCAGAAGTTAGACAATGGAAGGCACAGTAGAAGAAGAGAGGGCAAGTGGAGGGAGAGGTTGGGGTGTTTATTCACGCTGTGTTTCCAACAAGCCCTGTAAAGCTATTGCTCCTGTTGCTGGACCCCATCATGGTTCCATCATTCTCTGGACCCCATCTAATCCTCTTGCCCCTTCAGTCCTGGGGTGCTGATGGCTTCCTGCTCTTGTTGGTAGTCAGATACCCCTCCAACCTTTGTTGCTCTCCTTAACTGCCCACTGATCTGAAAGTGATTCCTCATCAAAGGATTTGCAGCTAAATTCCTTTAAGTGCTCCGTGTGCTTCCTGGCAGTACCTTCCTAAGGTGTGACCGAGCAGAGGGTGTATGGGAGCATAGTGGGCAATGAGGTTTACTTGGGGCAGGTGCAGGGCCAGAGGAGGCCACCGTGGGCTTGTATCTTGTCATTGGGACAATCCTGATGAGATGGAAAGGACGGGCTGTGTGGAGAATCTGCAGTCACATAGACCTCCGTCGTGTGACCTTGGTAAATGACTTAGTGCACATGACCTGCTTCTCATTGGTGAAAGAGATTAACCTCACGGGGTCAATGTGAGGAATAATGGGAACAGAGTAAGTCCATCTTAAAGCCCAATTTCAGAACCACTTCTTTCAGAAGGCTTCTCTCTCAGGCCCCAAGGACCTCATCCTTCTCTGAAAGCTTGTTATGTACATTGTTATCACCCAGAGTTTACCCCTCATCCTGTGTTATTATTTCATGTGTGTATTTTTATTTGTATTTTTTTTTCCTGTGGTTCTCCAGCTAGATTTTAAGCTACTTCCCATAAGGGGTCATGCCATATGTGTCATTGACTCTTCCAGAGCTGGGCACAATAGTGCTGAGTGTCGCGCACCATGGGCTGGCAAGGGGACAGAGAGGGTTTTGAATGGCAAAGCATTTACCACACTCCTAATCCTCTTCCATTGCTTCTGACATCTGTAACCTTATTATAATATCACTATACAACCCAAATGAATGAAAATTCATTCCTTCCTTTCTTCAAGCGTATCATTGAGTACCTATGTAAACAGCCACTAGAGATTTGTCTCATTAACTATAATCATTTAAGAGCGGGGGATTTGAAATAGATATACAGTTCCACAATTAAACTATGATTTTGTTTCCCAAAAAAAGAGCTCAGTGAAATGATATAGAGGATTTGGAATTTCAGAAGTGAGTAAAATAGGGTTCATTTTCTGGCTGTATAAACATTTTCCTTTGCCAAAATGTTTCCATATTTTTGCCTCCATTCTTTGTAGTACAAGTGTTTCTATTTAACAAATTTTTCCTTTAAGAGAAATGAGAAGCTTAAAATAAGTAGAATGGGGATTAACATTACCACAGCACTGGATGATTTTCTCACATTGTCTCATTCAGGCTCAGCACTCCCTGCAAGGTCACTAAATATGATTATTCCTTTTAACCAAATTAAAACACCAAGGAACAAATCAGTGAGCTGAGGTCCCCATTCCTTGCACCTAAAGTTTTTGCGGAAACTTTTAGCTCATTCTGACATTCAATCTGCTTGTCGTGGTTTCCTATTCCCCTTCCAATGACTTTTCTAGTGGAGAAAAACAGGAGGAAGAGATCCTTGACCAGAGAACTCTAGAGCTGGCTTTTCTAGTAAGAAGGATGTCGACCTCTTCTTCATGCTCAGGAAACACCCAAGGACAGTCTGGTCTGGTCACAGTCCGAAATGGAATTGGCCAGGAGCTTGAGCCTGGTGTCAAGCCCATGTACAGTCCTCATCTTCCTTTCATGAGCTGCTTTCCAGCACTCTGGAAAGTGGGGCTCCCACTGGTCACATGCCTGGGGCTCCAGGAATGAGGCGAGAAAGGAGCTTTGCAGTTTACCTTGCTTGTACTGAGATTGGGCAGCTGCCCCTCTTAATGCCAAGGAAGGAACAACTCCCACCCTGCTCTGGGCAAAGATTTCCCTGTATTCACCAAAGACAAAGTCCATTCACTCTGTGCCCTTATTGATCAGGTACCCACAGAAGCCTGGCAGGTGAGGAAGGGAAGTGGACAGACGTGCACCGGCCTTCCAGGCTGAGTGGTCAGGTCTGGGGCCAGCGCAGGAACACTCGAACATGAAGAGCTACTCCAACAGCAGCAGGCCACAGTGGGGCAACAGGGGCCAAGTGAGGGTAGGTACAACGTTTTTTAAAAAGCAAGAAAATAAAAGAAAAAGAAAGTATAAAAACAATGACCAGTCCCCCAATGACTCAGGTAACTAAGGTACAGGCCCATGGACCCAGGTTCAAGATCTGGAGCCCGTATTTAAAACAGACACCAACCAATCAACAAATAAATACAGAGAAAGAAGCAAGACATCTAGATTTAGGCAGTCATGTGGGTTGCAAAACTGATTCCGTTCTGTTAAACTGTTGTGCAAACATTCCATGAGTGCATGTGACCCATTTGGTGAGCAGAGATGTGTTCTGATGAACGAGCAGGTGTTTGTCTCATTTGGGGCCTCCCAAAGCAGATCTTGAGATAATGTCTTGGGTGCCGGAAGTTTTCTGGGAAAGTGATTCCAGGAAACACAGGGAACAGAAAGGAGACATGTCAGCAGATGGTGCGTTAAAAGACCTGTTACTTCCATGGACCATGGATTCAGTCCCACTAGGGGCCACTTTGAAACTTGAGGGACTCCTTTCAGAATCAGAACAGGAATGTTTGGGGCCCAAGGACCCCGTCCCTCGCAGCTAAGACTGGCCCCAGGGACACTGACCTCACATGCACCTTCCATGAATTTCAGAGTCAGGAAGACTCTGGACAGAGAAGAGATGTAAGTCAGTGGAAGCCGAGAGTGCTGGCTTCTGCCTCCCACACCTTCAGGTAAACTCAGGTGGGCCCAGACAGTAGAGGTCCCCCACTGTCCAAAAACAGAGCACCCCACGAAAGCTTCGGTAAGTTGGAATGGCGCAAAACAAAGAAGCCATGACTATGACTTTACATGGGGAAAATGTTGAGTGTTCTTAGACCCCTAAATAGCTGAATCATACCAAATAACATATTAACTGAACAACCCGACAAAACATAATCAAAGCAAGAATGCTCTGACACACGCAGATACTGTAGAATTGTGACTCCCGGGGAAGGACTTCAGGGCTCCCCTTTGCTTTTCATAGTGCAGCTGCCTCTAGCATGGCTGCGACGGATCCCACATGGAACACTGTTTCACTTTCTGCCTGTTGTCTTAAAGACAAAATTCTCTTTCCATCACAAAAGCAGATGCTAATGTAGTGGAGGCTGTAACTCAAATTTAGAAAAGCAAGGGTGCCGGTATGGTTTGGGCAGTAGGTGCGCATCCCCTGTGGGAAGGAGACTTTTCCTTCCCACGTGGAGTACGTGAGGGTTGGTGACAGGCCTGAAGTACCAGGGATCCAGGTGGGAGAACTTGGGCCCAGGACCACACGACACTCCTAAGATTGTCCTTTTCCTGTGTTGGCTCTGGGAGATGGAAGGGACATGGTACCATGTTCAGAGCAGAACTGAGAAGGTTGGCACAGAAGGATAAGGAGAGGGGCCCTCAGTGGGCAGCCTTTTGTTTCCATTGTTAAGACTTGCCACTTCCGTGAGAGTGAAAGAGCGAAACTGTGTGCTGCCTGCCCACCAATGTCCCCCGCCTCCCACCATCAGGAGAAGCCTAATGTTGTGTTCTGATGAGGGACTGATAGTCTGCAGAGGGGGAGCAATGATGTCACTCTCATGAAGAGACGCCAGGGAAGCCTGAGAGGTCACCAATTCTGTTTGATAAGTGTCTCTTGAACCTCAACTTGAACACACAGTTCTGTTTCCTATCATGGCAGGTCACATTCTATGTGTGCCTGTTACGTTTTAGCTGGCAGGTCACATTCAAAGTGTGTCACTTTTCAGATAGAGCCTTTGAACATCAGCGTGTGCAATCATCAGCAGGGGAGCTGGTTAAATACAGGTTCTGGGCAATTGAAATCTTCATTTTCACAAGAATTCCACACACCCTTGGGTGGGTAATTTAGAGGACTCTTTGGGAAATGGACATGTGCACACCCAGCCTCCAACTGCCTGCCCCTCTGGTCCTCGGGGCTGGGACTCAGTGATGTCTTACATCATTTTGCCATCACTGAAGCCTGACTTCCTCTGGACTTGGAAATGAAGATGAGTCTTAGTTACAGTCATGGAGACATTTGCACATGTTTACTATGATGTTTTCAAAATACGCATATCTGTTTAGACATCCTGAGCTTTGAGAGGCAAACTCTGTAAGAGCGTATGTGTGTATGTGTGTTTACCGCAAGCATGCAGTGGTGGGAGAATAAGTGGGCAAAGTGGACACCAGTGATATTAGAAGCTGTTTTCATAGGAACCTAGCAACAAAAAAATTTTTTTTCAAGTGTTTACTTTGCATAAGCATTGACATAACGATATCTGGATTTGTTTATCTTTTTTTTCAAAGAAGGCTTAGCATTAAGTACCAAGTACAAATTCTGTTGGAATTTCCAAAGAGACATTATTTTTTGCCTTTTTCCAGTAGTTCATATTCAATATTTACAATTTTTATAGCTACAAGTGCTTGCATGTTTCTCCCATACTTATATATACTCTAAAAAATGTCCACTGAATCCTTTCAAATTCATGATTCCATTCCATCAACATAGTGCTAGAGTTTATCCTGCCTTCTGGATTCCTTGAGGACATAACTATTATAGTCAAATTAATTTTGTTTCTGGATGACTTCACTGACATAACAGGCACCTGGGTGGTATATGACTAGAGTCTTCCCTGTACCTAGCAGCCACACACACATTTGTCCACAGAGGGAAGGGACAGTATGAGTTATGGACTCACACTAGAATTGTTTTTTTGGGTTTTGCTTCCATCTTTCATCTCAGAAGCAAACCAGTATCGGGGGTGTCTGTAGACCACCTCTAAATGTGGCATATTTCCCTTAAAGGAATTTATAGGAAGGATGTTGGAAGATCATGATGTCATTCATGTATGTGCCTTAGAAAACCCTCATGTAGTCTACAGTGGTCCTGAGCTGAGAGCCCATGGTAACAACTTTCTCACAAGAATGTTTTGAAGTGTCCATAGAGACATTGTCCCCATGACCAATTAGGATGATAAATGTTTTTAGTCATCAGATGGCTCACCTCTTTCAGTGACACCACTAATGACAAATACATAGGCTCTTAAGTGGGAAGAGTTAAAAAAAAAATACTGCCTTTAGTGGAGACCAGTATTTTCCTTCCTCTTGTATTAAAATCTCAAGTGCGAAGGGTCAGGTAAAATAAGGAATGTGATAGAAAGGGGAGGGACAATCAGAATATTGCTGTGGTTATCTCAATCTTCCTGG
Source organism: Solenodon paradoxus (assembly GCA_004363575.1). NCBI lineage: Eukaryota > Metazoa > Chordata > Mammalia > Eulipotyphla > Solenodontidae > Solenodon > Solenodon paradoxus. The sequence goes on from RJWH01000172.1 coordinate 596,585, forward strand.
GCCAGATGACACCACAGACTGAAGGACTTCACCAAGACATTTTCCTCACAGCTTTGGAGGCTGGAAGCACTTTCTGGTGAGACTTTTCTTTCTGGCTTGTACACACCGCCTTCTCTCTCTCCATTGTGTCCTCACAGGGCCTTCCTTCCATATGCAGAGTCTCTGAGATTCCTTCTGCTTATAAGGATAATAGTCCTATCAGATTAAGGTCCCACACTTATCACCTCATTTCATCATAATTACCTCCTGACAAGCCCTGTCTCCAGATGCAGTCACATTGAGGGTTTAGGGCTTCAATGCATGAAACTTGTGGCTACATAATTCAGTTCATAACAGTTACTATTGGTATTTTAATTTATAAATATTAAAACAATCTCAGTTAAATAGGAAAATAATTCTTGTAAAAAATCATCTTCAATAAATATAATTTGTTCTTTTCTTCTATGGCAACCTAATCAATTCAATTCAATTTGTGTTAGTAAATTTTCAGACATAAATACAAATATGCATATATATCTGTCTATACCTATATACATATATATAATACATACAAACATATATAATGCATATATCTATAAATATATCTAAAATACACCTATGTCGATAAATATGTAATGTGTCTTTATATATACACTGTATATATCCATCTATAGATCCATAAACAAATATAGATAACTATACAGTATGTACTAATATATGTTGAAATTCCAATGTACTTCTCCCATCATCCTTCAAATAAATTCTAAAAATATCAAAATAAATTTTAAGATTTTTCTCCATCCTCAAACTATCAAACTACAGTAAGTTCTCACTGAACATCCTCTACAGGGCCTTGGAAACTATGACTTTAAGCAGAATGAAAAATAAAGAAACCAATTTGACTATAGGTTAATTGTTATCAGCAAGAGTTAGGTTCTTATGACAGCTTTCAGTTTAAAAAAAAAAAAGTCACCCAACTTCTAAATAAAGACCCCAGACTCTTCTAATATGTAACCACCATTTGTATTCACTCATTCACTCTTCTAATATGTAACCACCATTTGTACTCATTCATTCATTCATTCATTCATTCATTCATTTGTTTGTTTTCCAGTCCACTGACTTCAGTTCATGGTCTCTGGTGACCAGAATCCTCCCTGCAGCCCAAGCCCCCTACCCGGACAGGATGTCCCTCCTCACACTGACAGGGACAATGGAGGCACCTGATGGGCATATCTTTGAGTTTTGGGAGGAAACCTGAGTTCCCAGAGATAACCCATGAGACACAGGATGGGTCTCAGCCAGTAATCCACGGTGTTTTCAATGTTTTAACAAAATGACATTACTGGAGAGTCTGCTGCACTGTCTGTGTCTGGGACTCCACCTCAGCCAAACATAGAACCTTGTCACCTACATGTATTTGTTTCTCACTGGGAGTCTGCTTTCTTTTACAGATGACTGAAGTATGCCTCATCCTAACTTTCCAATAGAGTCATTCTTAGTTTTCTCCTACCGTTCAGTCAGAAGTTGCTTTGTGCAAGGGAGAGGAAGAGAAAGGAGGGTGGAGGAACCAACATCCCACTCCACCCCTTTGCCAGGATTCCCCACTTCCATCAGCACCTTAGGAACATCAGGATTTGCATGAATTAGGTTTTTCCCTTTTTGTGTGTTCTTAAAGTAATTGTTCTTCCTCAAAACACAGTGTTTTGCGGATGAGTAAAACACTGCTTCAGACAGTTACAAAAGGAAGATCATAAAGCTGAGAAAATATTTGTCAAGGAAAAGATCTTGTGGTTGAGCTAGTTTCAGAAACACTGAGTCTACGTCTCCTCTAAGGAGCTTCTTCATTCATTGTCACTACAAAGCACCAGAGTTAAGCAGCCTATTTAACCTGGTTTAAAACACTATTTCCTAAACATGGGCAAGCTTTACAGATATTTCTTGTAACATTCCTTTGGGAAATGTTGCCATACAAAGTCTTTAGTTTTGACTTGAGCTAAGCAAAAGGTTCTCACTTTTCAGTGGTGGGAAAATATCCAAGTCACTTTCCTTTTCATGGTTAATTAATAGAAGGGAAATCACAAAGTTCTTCAAAAATTCCAAGAGAAAGCAATTATGACAAAGAGCCATACATACTATCTCTCAAAAGAGTAAAGGTGATAAATTTATGACACAAAACCCAGTATCTAATATTGCTTTCTGCTTTCCCACTGCCATCAAACTAGGGTTTTGGCTGATTCAAACCCTGTGCTACACCTGCTGACCCTATGGGAGCCCCACAGGCAATTTCCAATGAATTTACTAGAGTTAAGTAGCAGAGGGTCTCCACAGTATACATTTATATACCAAAGATTCTGCACTGAAAAGAAATGCACACGATAGTATATCTAAGTAATGAGACTTTGGGTGCTCTCATTTTGTGTCTTTTGGGGTTGTGTTTATTGCCAATGCATCTTAAGGATGCTATTTTACTGTAAAAATGGTGTGTGTGTGTGTGTGTGAGAGAGAGAGAGAGAGAGAGAGAGAGAGAGAGAGAGAGAGAGAGAGAGAGAGAGAGAGAGAGAGAGAGAGAGACCATCTGAAAAATATGAGATAAGATAGTGGATCCAACCTGTAGTTCTTTCCAAACTTGTATTTTATGTGTGCTTTGTTGTATCAAGCAATGATGGGATAAGGGTTTGTCCTGTCCTTCGTTTCCTTCTAGGTAGTATGTTTTTTTGGCTTTACTGTCATCTTGAGCCTTATTTTGGAGGGCAGAAGAATGCTTAGGTCATGTTTCGTTTTTATAGCCTCATTTAGTGGAAATGGATCCTTGGGGCCCAGTCTATGCCCATTGCCTAAATTTAAAGTTCCTTTTCTTGCAGGTGGCTTAATTTATATTTGTTGATGGCACAATGAATGCAAATAACCACACAGGTGACCTTTAGGAAGCTGTAAGAGCCAAGCTAGTTCTGTGAATGATTTGAATTCAGAAATGAATTTTGATATATTTTTGGTATTCCCACAAGTGCTTTTTTCTTGAGGAAAGGAAATATTTTACCAACCAGCAGATATTTTGGAAAAAGAGAAAAAGAACTAATCTGTGATAAATAAATGATCAGGTGTTTCAAAAGCACTAGATGGATGACATGGCAATGGAAATCTGAACAGAATTAGAGTGTCTGCAGAGTGGATAATCTGTTCAGTCATTTCATCACATTCATGTCTCTCCCGGCAGTCTACACCTATACCCAAAATTAGAACATAATTAAGACTGAACCATGACCTAATATGAAGTGATATATGAAAGAAATAAATTAAGTGTTTTTTTCAGGATCTGAGAGCTCTGATGAAGGAGAATCTGTCCAAGAATCTGTTCAATGTGATGCTTTCACTGAGGCTAATAATGAAATCAGGTCAACAAAATACCTGCTTCTTTGCCACAGATTAACTCCTTATATGTTACTGCAACCATTTCCTTCCTCAAGAAAAAAATATTTGTAGGAATGTTAATAGTGAAGAAGACCCTTTGTCTGGAAGTAATAATCTAGTACTACTCAGTCCTAAAAGGTTTATACTCTATTTGATTAATAGAACTAAGTTTGTAAATATACCTATTTGAAATCAACAAAACTTATTTTTAAATCCAAACATCTCTAATTTGAAATCAATTTTGAAGAAAGAAAAGGATTCTCTGCCCTATCGGAGGAAAAATTGAAGATGACTGAAACTTTTCACACTTGTTTTGTGCTAGCCAAACCTATGTGATCCACAGCCAATTCCTCTCTTCTGTCCCCACAAAAGAGGTCACTCCCCAACCCACCACTAGGTCCTGCTTCACTATTTGAGGATCAGAGGCAAGAGTTTTGTCCACTATTTTGGAATCTACTGTCATCACTGGCACCATTAATTGCCCAATATCCCAAAGTATTTCACTATTCCCAACTCTTCGCCTCAGCAACACTTAAGAAATGGATGCTTTTGGTTGTTTGACAGTTTGGGGACTGGATTCTGATTTCTAAGTCACCCTGTTTGCATAAATATTAGACATATATACATTCCCAGTACTTTCTAATGTCTCCCAGCTTAGGGTACTGTTCATCTCTTGGTGGTGAACCTGCATTGCTTGCAAGGCAAGTAAACAAATTTAACTGCTCTGTATTCTGTGGCACTTTAGGTGTCTCATTCACAACAAAATTGAAAAGAAAATAATATAAATCTTTGTGTTTTTAGAAGATAAAATAATCTCTTCATTAGAAATTTGCCAAACTAATGGGAATTTAGAAGCTTTTTTGATTTATTCATGATGGGCTGTTTATTTAAAGGATTTTAGAGTGACATCAGTATTTATGGGAAGTATGACTGTGATATTGTGATTTAAAATAAAAAATATTTATTTGAAACTTGTGTCAATTTCTGTCTCTAAGCTCCTAAGATCCTTGGAATTCCCTGTGATGAAAATCATAAAGGTGTTTTTCTCTACATTAACAATGTGGGGGCTGCTGACCACTGAAGTCATATCATGTAATTAGAGGGTTGGAACTTCTAATCCCAATCCTGACCTCCAGGAGGAGAGAGGGGCTAACTGGTGAGTTAGTCATCAATAATCAATTATCAAAGCAATCATGCCTACATAAAGAAGCCTCTATAAAAATCCAAAAGGAGTCAGTGTTCAGCAAACTTCTGGACTGGTGAACACATGGAGATTTGTGGAGAACTGTGTATTTGAAGAGGGCGTGAAAGCTCTGGCCCCACTTCCCACATACTTGCCTTATGTATCTCTCCATCTGGCTGCTCCTGAGTAAGTGTTTCACCCAGTTCCATGAGCCATTCTAGAAAATTAATAACTTAAGGAGGGGGTCATATGGACTTGTGATTTATAATCAGTCAGTAGCACAGGTAACAACTTGCATTTAAACTGAAGTGGAGGACAATCTAGTGGACCAAGTCCTTAACCTGTAGAATTGATGTTACTTTCAGGTAGATAAAGTTAGAATTGATTTAAAAATAAGCCTCCTACCTGGTATTGGAAAATTACTTGAATGTGTGGGGAACCACCCTGCCCACATATGTGAATGTGCGCGCGCACACGCACACACACACCATTAAAAACACACATTAAAATTTGTCATCAGACTTTTTAAGGGGCATTTAAATTGTTTAAAATTAATGATGAATTAACAGTTTTAGCTGGTGTCTTCTGGTGAATCACTCAGTGAAAACAAAAAAGAAAACTACTATTAAAGGAGAAAAAGGAAAATCTCATATGATGAAATAAAAAAGATTAGTTTAGAAAGTTATAAGATCAGAAAATACATATTATACTGAACCTCAAAAATAAATGTTGAAACTCGGTTGCGCTACTAGAAGTACTTACTTGAGCAATACAGCAAGAAAAAGAAATACAGGCATACATATTAGAAAATAAGAAATAAAAATTATTTGAAGATAGCAAATTGTCTATGAAGAATTGTCTATGTAGAATTGTCTATGTAGAAATCCAAAGCGATCTATTTTAAGAAATCTGGAATTAACAAGTGAATCAAAGCAAGTTACAGGACAAAATTTAAAATATAAATCAATTATATTTCTACAAGCTAGAAAAGAACAGTTGGGAACTGAAATAGAAAACAACATGAATATTTAAATTAACTCTAAAATGTATCGAAAAGAAAAGAAAAAAGAAATGCTCAGGTAGACATTTAACAAAGCTTGCAGAATCACTATGCTAAAAATTACAAAAAGCTGATGGAAGATACCAAAGATCGAAGTAAATGGACAGACATATGTTCATGGAGAGAAAGACTCAACATAGTAAAGGCATTAATTCTCCCAAAAATTAATCTATAGGCTTAATATAATTCCTTTCAAAATACCAGCAGTATTTTTTTTAAGTATACGTAACTATTTTCTAAAATTATATGAAAAGGAAAAAAAGTAGATCAGCAAAAAGGATTTTGAAAAATAAGAATAAAGATGAAAGAATCAGACCTCCTGGCTTTTAGATTTACTATGAAGCCACAGTATTCAAGACTGTAATATTGAGAGGATAGACACATGGATCAATGAAAGAGAATAAAGAATCCAGAAATAGACCCACACGAATAGTGCCAATTGATTTTTGACAAAATGCGAAGCCAATTCAATGGTGAAAACAGTCTTTTCAACAAATGACTTTAGAATAATCAGGCATTATAGGCAAATAATAAACCTCAGCCTAAAAGTTATACTTTTCGCAGAAACTAACTCAAAATGGATCACAGATTTAAATGAAAAATGTAAAACCATCAAGCTTCTAGAAGAAGTTTGTTTACTGGGGTTACTCTTGATTCCAAATATATACATTAAAAAAAAAAACTTGATAAATTGAACTAACCAAATTTTCTGTTCAAAATTTGAACTAGGAAGAAATATTTGCATATCACATATTCAACAAAACACTTGGTAGCAAAATACATAAAGAACACTCAAAACTGAATAATATGAATGCAAATAACAGCTAAAATATTTTAAAAATAGGCAAAAAACAGATGTTTCACCAAAGGATATATAGGAAGCAGAGAAGCACATGAATACATGTCACCATCTTTATCCATTAGGGAAATGCAAATCTACAATGAGATGCCAGTGCTGTTAGAACAGCTAAAACATCAATAATTGATAGCACCATACACCAGTGAGGATTTAGGGCAACTGGAATCCTCACACAGTGATGATGAAAAGGTGTGGCCACTCTGGAAAACATATTGGGAGTTTCTTATAATGTTGGAATACACTATACATCCCAGTGATCCCATGCCTATCTGTTTACTCTAGAGAAATGTGCACATAAAAACTAGCCCACGAATATTTATAGAAACTCTATCCAAAACTGCCAAATACAGGGAGCAACCCAAATGTCCTTTCACAAGTGAATGAATTAAAAACAACAACAACAACAAAAAACATGTGTTTATCCATACAATGAATAGTAGTATATCCATACACTGGAAAGCTAGTCAGCAATAAAAAAGAACAAACAAGTGAGAAATGCAAAACCTCGGGTCAATCACAGAGACATTATGTTGAGAGAAGTCAGTTCCAAAGCAACATCATACAGATGTATGATTCTTTTCTTGTGAGATTCTTGAAAAAATGAAGCTCTTATGACAGAGAATGAGATCAGTGACTATTCAGCATTATGAATGAGGACAGAAGAAGGGTGTGGTTACAAAAAGATAGGACATGGGAGTTTTGGGAAATGATGGAATTTCTATAAAAAATAATATAAACTCACCCCCTCTCCCATAAACTGTGAGTTACAGAAGTATTTCCAGACAGCTCAGATTAAATTAGTATACAAAGATGATGGCAGGGAGGTGAGTGGACCTTTAGGATGCATGTACTTAGTTTGTTTATCTGTTTATTTTGAATAATTATACACCCAAAATAAATTGCAATCAATAGTAGAGTGCCTTCCATGCTTCCCCTCAGGTAACATCTGACATAACTGCAGCATATTATTAAAACCAGAAAAGCAACATTAGTACATTTAACCAAGCTATAAATCTAAAGACACACATTTGAGGACTGCCAGGGTATAGTTATACCTAGAATTAAAAGGAACTTTTAGAGAATGAAAGGAAAACTCTTGACATTTCGTATCCTATTTTTATTGGTGGTTACACAAGTATGTGTGTGTATGCAATTCACAGAAGTGTACTAGAAGAGGATCATTTTTATTTTATGTTAATTCACTGAAAAGATGTAAAAGTCATAGTAGCACTGAAATTTTATGTTAAAAGGAATATGCATATATTTGATAATTAATGGACTTTATGCATCTCTTTTAATAGAAGGATAGATTTCTTTTATTTAAAATGTGAAACTGAGAAATTGATTTAGATTTATGAATACAAGATGATAACTCACTAAACTTATGTATTGTTTTAAAATATCTAAGAGAATGTTCGATTCACCATTGATGTAGGAATCACTGAGATTTATAGAAGTTATTGAATCACTTATGAAAGTTTTGTTAATTCAAATTAAAAAATTATTTGAAAATAAAACTAAAATAAATAAATTTATAGTGTTTAAAGACTTGAAGCTATTCAATTAAATCTGTAAGAGGAAAATAATGCTTTAATTTTTTTTAAAGGAAAGGTGCAGAAAAGAATGAAGGTGAGTAGTCAGATAGTCAGGAAGAGAGAGAAGAAAGGAGAATTTTATTTTGTTTTTATTCAATTGTTCACACTGGTTGTTTCCCCTCAGACCTGCCACCCAGGGGTATGTGGCCTTCCTTCCTTCTTTCTGACATGATTGAACATAGCCACTGCTACCCATGAAATTAGTCTTGAAAAGCTTCTAAGTGACAGATCAAATCTGCAGATTTAAAAATAACACAGTATGTGTAAGTTGACCTTGAAACCCTGAGAAAAAATTGTACTTTTTGAAAATGTAATTAAAACGTTTTGAATACCAGTTGTAAAACCCAGAACAAACTTGCTGGAAAGAGAAAACTTGATTGATGAGGAAAATTATTGAATGATCATGTAATCCAGGACCAAACATCAAACTAACAACAACAACAACAAAAGACTAAGGACCATTTAGAAAAATCAGCAATTTGTTAAAAAAAGAAAAATTGAAAATTATTCTTCTGATTCTATCTATTAAGAAAGGTGACTAAAAAATTCTAGTAAATAAGTGAAACAAAATATAGAAACACTCCTGATTTCTAAGTTAAACCAAGTTAAAGAAGAGCCAAAGCAGAGAAAAATTTGAGAAAAATTTAACTGAGATGTGGAGGAGATGAGAAGGAAAGTGTCACAAACAGAACATCTCACAGTGACCTGTGTATATGTGGAGGCAGGGAATTCATTAAGTTTCATTTACAGCTCATCAATTTTCAGGATATTACTACAATTAAAGTCATTCCTTTTTTCCCAAACAAACACCTTTTATAGTTCTTGCTCCCCACCAGATAAAAGTAAAGTCCAAGGAAGATGGGTGGAAGCGCGAAACCCCGCGTTCCCCTCCGCCACCTGGCGGTGGTCGCGCCAGTGACCCACGACTCCTGCCTGCCATATCCTTAGTTAAAATCATCTTGAGTCTTGCCGTACTTAGCAGGTAGTCTCTTTAGCGTAGTTTTTATTTCTGGTGCCCTTGTAGACCCAAAAAGCTGTGTTTGCCTTCCTATACAGGTTTTATAAGTCTCTTCCCCCAAAGTAAATGCCCTGTGATGGAGAGCTTCATTTGTTTGAAAAAGCACACTATTCTGTAAATCACCTTTCTCTTCAATAACTATTCCTAAGGGTAATGGGAAGCATCTACGTACACGTATTGAAGGATATTGGTATTCAAACTGATAATTTTCCTTCTTAGGCATCCCTTTCCCTTGCACCTTTAATATTTTCAAGGCTGGAGCTGATGAAGAGAGCATAGGCAGCTTGTCTGTTGTCTTTTATTGGTGCCATTGCCGCTGGAGACTTGGTAAAGAGCACCTTGGGACCCAAAGGCATGTTAAGCAGTGGATGAGATGCCTCTCTTATGGGAGCTAATGATGGTGCAAATATTCTAAAAGCACTGGCATTGACAATCCAGCTGCTAAAGTTTTAGTTGATAGGTCTAGGGTTCAAGATGATGAAGCTGGTGATGGCACTATCTCTGTTACTGTTTTAGCAGTGGAATTACTAAGGGAAGCAGAATCTTTAATTGCAAAAAAGATTCATCCACAAACCATCATTTCGGGTTGGAGAGAAGCCACAAAAGGCAGCAAGAGAGGTCCTTTTGGCTTTTGCAGTTGATCATGGTTTGATGAAGCTAAATTCCGTCAAAATTTAATGAATATCACAGGAACGTTATCTTCAAAACTTCTTACTCATCACAAAGATCATTTCACTCAGTTAGCTGTAGAAGATGTTCTCAGACTGAAAGGCTCTGGTAATCTGGAGGCAATTCATGTCATAAAGAAGCTAGAAGAAAGTTTAGCAGATTCTTACTTAGATGAAGGCTTTCTGTTGGATAAAAAAATGGAGTGAATCAACCAAAGAGAATTGAAAATGCTGAAATTCTTATTGCAAATACTGCTATGGATACAGACAAAATAAAGACATTTGGCTCCCGAGTGAGCGTTGATTCTACAGCAAAGATTGCTGAGATAGAATCTGAAGAAGAGGAAAAGATGAAGGAAAATGTTGAACGTATTCTTAAACATGGGATAAATTATTTTATTAACAGGCAATTAACTTATAATTAGCCTGAACAGCTCTTCAGTGCGGCTGGTGTTATGGCTATTGAGCATGCAAATTTTGCAGGTGTAAGATGCCTAGCTCTAGACACAGGTGGTGAAATTGCCTCTACCTTTGACCACCCAGAGCTAGTAAAACTTGGAAGTTGCAAACTTATTGAGGAAGTCATGATTGGAGAAGACCAACTCATTCATTTTCCAGGGTAGCCCTTGGTGAGGCTTGCACCATTGTTTTGCTTGGAGCTAATCAAAAAATTTTAGATGAAGCAGAAAGATCTTTGCATGACGCTGTTTGTGTTCTTGCCCAAACCGTGAAGGATCCTAGAACAGTTTAGGGAGGAGGCAGTTCTGAGATTCTGATGGCTCATGCTGTGACACAGCTTGCCAATAGAACACCAGGCAAAGAAACTCTTGCCATGGAGTCATATGCTAAAGCACTGAGGATGTTGCCAGCTATCATAGCTGACAATGCAAACTATGACCGTGCGGATCTTGTGGCACAGCTCCGAGCTGACCATAGAGAAGGCCAAGCAACTGCTGGGCTAGATATGAAGGTGGGTACCATTGGAGATATGGCAGCAGTGGGTACAACAGAAAGTTTTCAAGTGAGGCAGCAAGTTCTTCTGAGTGCAGCTGTAGCAGCAGAGTTGATACTGTGGACACTATTAAAGCAGCACCAAGGAAACGTGTCCCTGGCCACCATCCCTATTAAGCATTCCCATAATGCTGTGGAGCTCAGGACCAGTCATAGCAAAGTTGTCGTTCAAAGATGTCAGCATTTTGAAGAAGACTGTGGAATCTAAGTTTATCTGTAGTTGTTATATCCTCAAATTTGGACATTTAAGCTGACCTTCTGTTTTAACCTGGGTCAAATTTATTTGCTATTTCATTTTCCATAAAATTCCACTGAAAAAAGTGTTTCTCATGGAATGCATCAAAATAAAAACTTGAAAAATTGAAAAAAAGATAAAGCCCAAGCTGGATACTGTAATAACATGCAGTGAATTAGAAAGAGCACCTGACGGGGAATTGGACAATATGGGTTCGAGTCTTAACTTCTCCTAAAAAAGTACACTCATCATGTCTGATGGGCAATCATATTAAAGGGAGGATAATAACTGCTGCTTTGACTGTGTCACAGAATTTTTATGAAGATCCAAGAGATAATAAATATGAATTTTAAAGTGTAAACCACTATATACATAAGGTATTATCATATGTAACTGACGGATGCAAACAAAGAACTCAAAGGAGGATTAATTTTAGTTTATTTCAGTGTGAAAAGAGGGCTTTATTCTACATGAACATTCAAGGTATTTGTGCTTTTGATTATCTTCTTCCAGTCTAGGACCAAAGCAATCATTTTCTTATTCTTTTACTTAAAATCTCTTTCTCCTCCTGTCCTTTCATGATCTACCACCCTGCCCTCCAAAACTCTCCAGAAGAAACTAAAACTTTATAGAAGGAGTTAACTCCTGTCACAAAAAATGATACTCTCTGCTGCCCAACATCTCTCTTCACCAAATATGTGACTGTAAGTGACATAATTATATCTGTATTAATTGGTGATGAATTGAAATCAAAACATTGGTAAACATTGTGTAGTATATATAGATGCTGATTTATAAGGCTGCACACCTAAAAATTATATAAGATTATAAACCAGTGTTACTTCAAAGAAAGGAAAGGAGAGAAAGAGAAGAGGGAAGAAGTGAGGGAAGGAGGAGAAAGAACACATAGGGATGATTTAAAAAATCTTTTTATTTAGAAATAATTGTAGACTGAAAAGCAGTTTCATGAGAGTACAGGGTGGTCCCATGACCCCATCACCTAGCTTTTCCACAGCAGTAGTATTTAGTATGCAGTCACAGAAAAGTATCTACTTGAGAAATAACATTGGCACAACCATCATGAGACTCCAAATGGAAAACAAAAGACACAAGTTCAAGGAGTGGCAGAGAATGAAAGGGAACTTTTAGAAAAAGAAAGAAATTAAAGAGGTGGTGATTTTCAAAGTGATCTGATGGAGTGGTATTTGACTTGTTAAATGAGAGAAGGCACATTTCACAGGACAAATGTATGAAGAAGATACTAAGGTGAGTCCAGAAGCTGTGTCCTTCAGTTCCATGGTGGATGAAGAAGCTCTAAGAAGCTCTGAGGTTCACATGAGAGATTTAAATGAAGATTGAAGAAGAAAGAAGAACGGCTAAAATTGGTCAAACATGATTTTTTTCAATTGAACTGAATCTCACTGAACTCTTTTACTCATAATTTGTCTAATTGTCCTAAGGCTGGTACTTCCAGGGGTGCCTCGCCAACCAGCTGATGTGTGTGGGTGATCACACCAGGAAAAGACAGCATGGGTGAGAGGCTGGCATTGAAGAGCAGGGAGGTGTGTGTGGAGAGGGAGAGGGACAATCACAAAATGAAGAGCCCATTGGAAGGATTAAAAAAATCCTAACCTTTTTTTGGCAAACAGAATATTTTATGTTTTCCAGAAGCTGGGAGACATCTTTCCTTCTAACTTCAACAAGAATTCATACAGCAGCCCAGATTAAATCCTGCAATGACAAATCAGTCACGACAATGTATGAAAAGCAAAAACATCCTCCCAATAGAGCAAAATACTTCGGGTTTAATTGTTATTTCTTTTAGTCTCTTCAGGGCAAACAGAATCATTTATTCCATTGACAAATCATTTTATCACTGCTCGCCTGGGACTCATTCTCCACAAGAATCATACAGAGTTGGAGAAAAGGCTGATTTATGTCTTTGAGGCACCCTACATGATCTCAGCATTGTGACCTTGTTTTATTTTCAGAAGCCATGTATAGAACCGTGGAGCAAGTCAATAATATTAATCCAATCATCAATAATATACAAGCTTCTTGTTTATTAATACATGATTAAAAATGTATATGATAAAAAGATATCGACTGTCATCCAGTGTGTGGATGACAAGAACAATTATAGCTAGGACTCCTAATCACCATGTGAGTTGTGTGCCCCAACCAAAGTCAATAATCTGTTTAAAGTCACAGGTATGCTTTTCTTCTTTTTTTTAAAATAATGAAAGTCCATTGATATGACTTATTAGCTTTTATTTTATATCTTGGTTTATTTTTTTAACTTAAATTCACCCAAATTTTTATTGGTCAACCCGCTGACCCCACATTAGGCTCCAAGAAGCAAAAAAAAAAAATTCCTGTCCACCAGGGACATGCTGACTGGATAGTAATGGAAATTTTTAAGCAAACCAAGCCTATGAGATTAAGGCTATCCATGTTTTATGGTCCCCATTTGAAGATTGTCAGCAAGAATGAGTAGTGAGTTATTTTAGCAAGGGTAGTGATTATTTGTCTTTTCCCCTGCTTTTTCCTCTGATAAACACATTTTTCAAAAGCTATGAAGATGGGAGGGTTTACTCAGTGACAAGGGTACAAAGCGAGAACTACTGACCTTATGGACACCATGGTCACCATGCTGCATACATCCTTGGCCCCATTGACCAATGAAGTCACCCAGTTTCATAGGAAATATGTGTAGGCTTTTATATCTCTTTATCTCCTTATCTCTATCATCTCTCTACCTATCTACCAATCATCTACTTACCTACTTACATACAAACATACATTGACTACCTACCTACTTATTATCACTCTACCTACCTTCATCAATCTATCTACTTATCTACTTACCTACCTACCTATCAACTATCTATCTACCTACTTATCTTATAGATTGAGAGAGAGAAGACAGAATTGCAATGTGAAGTCTCTTCCAAGCGATACAGTGCTGAGACAGGCATTTTGTTGAGTGCACAGAAGAAATATAATTCTCTTAAACTCTGCCTTCGAACAGATGTGAAACGTAGCTATAGTTCAGTAATATGGTTGGTAAAAAACATATGTGAAATGTGAACTTTGGAGGACTAACCTACGATTTGAGGGCCTGGAATTCGTCAAAATTATCCTTCAGTGCGCTTTTACAAGAAAGTGATTTCAATTCATCCTGACATGACAATTGGACATACAGGGGAAAAAATAAAAAAGCATGAAAAGTATAAAGATATTTCCTAAAGCTAACCATGAGTGAGTCTCAAAGCTTGTTTATTATTAGAAAAACAAGCATGGAAGTTATGATTTCCACATTAGGTCATTAGTCACTGTTTCGATGATCTCTTTGCTAAAAGGAAAGCGTGCCCATCCATGGTATAAATACAGTTGTTCTCAAATAAGCCTTTGTAGCCAGTAGAACTTCCTGAACAAGTTTGAAAAAAAGCATACATAAAGATAAAGGCATCACCTGAAAAGGTCAACCAGCTACCTGCCAAGAGCTGTCTCAGAGTAGTGTGGCTAGCTCCTGAGAATGCCCCAAGAACAATAAGGCTCTTAAGTTCAGAAACTTGGTTTTGACACTGTGTCAAGATTGTGTTCACTTCTGAGTTTAGAATCATGTAACCTCAGCTAAAGCAGGACTGATATAAAAAATGAGGACACAGCTTAAGACTGGATTTAGAATGAAACAGACCGGTATTTGCATCCTGGTTCAATCCATTTCAACTGTCTGATCTACACATTTCTTCCTACCTGTAAAGTTAATAACTTGCTGTAAAGAATTTTTTTGAAGAACATTTAGAAGGTGCTTATGAACTGCTTGACATATAGTGACCACTTAATAAATGATGCCGACCCACATATGGATTTATAATGAGTAGTAATATGCTTGCTCTAGAACTCAGGTCTTGGGCATAGATGTTCAATTTCTGGACCAGCGACCCTCTCATCTGACTGTCTCCTTCTGATCAGAAGGTGTTGCCTCAGAAATGATACAAAACGATGGTTGAGTCTTTACATAATAAGTTAAAAACTACATTCTCATTTTGCTTTTCTGACAATATACTTGTGCCAACTTTTTTGGAGACAGAAGTGTTCCCCAACTTCACATGTTTACGGGCAACTTCTTGGTAGACACTCACATGGTTAATCTCATTGTCACATATGTGTCTGCAATAAGCCAACCTTAGTTACTTTATTTCTAAATTAAGAGAATCTCACTCCTACTCCTAGTCCTGCTGATCATGCCCGGCTAAGGACTCCTAGGTACTCTTGCAGATAAGTATCTGCCCTGGATGACCATAATTAACAGTGACATTTATTTTTGTGGTAAACAAAGTGGACAGAATAGGTAAATAGTTCAAACAACTGTCATATTAAGTCTTTCCCTACTTCAGTGCTTCAGGAAATTGGTATCATTTTCCTGTGTGTACACAAACACACACACATATCTATTCAAAAATATCAAATGAAATTGTCCAGAGATTCCTGATGCAGGCATCCAGTAGCAGAACAAGTCTCTAAATCTCAGTTTCCTCATCAGATAAACACAATTAGTGGAGCCAAACTCTTATGGTTGTGAGAAAATGAGCTGGGAGAGTATGCATATGTGGATATAAGTTGTTAAATCACTTGAGTAAACACCAGAATTGCAGTTGCTGGATCATATAGTAATAGCGTGCGTAGTTGTGAAAGACATTTGCCAGATTGTCTCCAGATGACTCTACCAATTTGTGTTCCCACCTGTCATGAATGCATGTTCTTGTTACTCCACATCCTCACCAGCATTGTTGCCAGAGTTTTGAATTGTTGGTTTTCTATTAAGTGTGTAGTGGTATGCCTTTGGCATTTTAATTTGAAATTTCCTAATATCATCTGATATTTAACATCTTTTCATGAGCTTACTGGCGATCTGTTAATACATCTATTCAAATAATTTGTCCACTTTTAATCAGAGTATATTTCTCATTATTGAGTTTTACACGTTCTACACATATTTGGAAAAAAATCCTTTATCAGATATGTAGTTTGCCTTCTCATTCTTTTAATACTGTCTTTTCTCAGAACAGAATTTTCGATATCTAATGAGGCCCAAATTGTCAATTGTTTCTTTCATGGATCATTCCTTTGCTATTGTATCTAAAAAAGTCATCACTATACTCAAGGTGATTTAGGTTTTCTTCTGTTATCGTAAAAAAGTTATATCGTTTTGGCTTTTTTTTTTTTTTTTTAACATTTAGATCTATGATCCAATTTGAGTTGTTCTGTAAAGGGTGTAAGGTCTGTGTTTTGATTCATTTTTTGCATGTGAATGTTCAATTATCCTAGCATTATTGGTTGGAAAGACATGCTGGTGCATTATATTGCTTCTACTACTTTGTCAAAGATCAGTTGACTATATGTAGTCCTATTTCTAGGTTCTGTATTCTGTTTCATTCATCTATTTATTTCTTCTTTCACTAACACCACGCTGTTTTGAATACTATAACTTTGTAGTTAGGTATTGTTCATTTAGATCCATTCTCCTCCTTCAATATTGAGTTGGCTATTTTGGGTCTTTGGTTTTTTTTCATATATAATTTAGAATCACTTTGTCAATTTCCACAATATAATTTCCTAGAATTTTAATTGTGATTTCACTGACTTTATAAATCAATTTGGGAAGAACTGACATTTTCACAATATTTTTTTCTATCCATGAACATGCAATATTTCCCTATTCAGTCCTTTGAATTTTTATTAGTTTTACTCATAGGGATCTTATACATATTTTTTATTCAATCTATATTTAGCATTTCATTTTTTGTTGTTGCTAATGTCAGTGGAAATGTGCTTTTAATATCAGATTCTCTTTGTTCTTTGTTTTCAAAAAAGAAGTTGACCTTTGTTATTAACCTGTTTATACTATAACCTTGCATAATTATTTATTAAAAGATTTATTTTTGTGTCATTGTTGATTCTTTAATACTTTCTACGTACAATATCATTTCATCTACATAAAAAGACAGTTGTATTTCTTCCTTCACAATCATTATACCTTTTACTTCTTTTTCTTGTTTTATTGCATTACGTAGAACTTGTAGTACGATGTCAAAAATCAATTGTGAGAGGGAACAAACTTAACGTATATTAGGAGAGTAGAAAATTAGGAAAACTTTCAATTTCCTACTCTATGATTTTAACTGAGTAGATTATTTTGTGTATGTCATTTATTAAGATGAGGACATTCCCTTCTATTCCCAGTTTGCTTAAAGTATATATAGTAAATTGGTGTTGGATTTTCTCAAATACGTTTTTTGCATCAATTGATATGATTATGTGATTTTCCTTCTTTAGCCTGTTGATGTGATAATCTATATTATCTAATTTTTTGAATATTTGAACAACTTTGCACATCTGGGATAAAACCTCCTTGGTCACGGGGAATATATTCTTTTATATATTATTTGATTAGATTCGCTAATATTTTGTTCAGGAGTTTTGCATTTATGTAGTGTCTCTGGCTTTGGAATTAGCCTAATGCTCACAACATATAATGAATTAAGAAATATTTCCTCTGTTTTTCTCTTTTGTTAGAGATAATTGATATAAAGTCTTCTTTAAATGTTTGGTGGAATTCACAGTGAATTCCTCTGATCCTGATGCTTTCTGTTTTGGAAGATTAACTATTGACTTAATTTTTATTTTAAAATATAGGCTTATTCAAATTGTCTATTTCTTCCTGTGTGAGTTTGGATCAGTCCATTTCTAATAGAAGCTTGGTAAAGTCTCTAACTATAACAGTGAATTCATTTATTTCTTCTTAATGTTATTTCACATATTTTATGATCTATTATTAAGGATATAAACATTAAGGATTATTACATCTTCTTAGAATATTGGACCCTTTATCATTATGCAATGACTCTCATATATCTAACTTTCCTTGTTCTGAAATCTGTTTTCTCTGAAATATTATAGCTACTTACACTTTCCTTTAATTGATGTTAACATGGCATATATTCCTCCATTCCTTTATTTTTTAATCTATGTGTGTCTTTATATTCAAAGAGTGCTACTCGAGTAACATATAGTTGGATCTTATTTTTTGATCCACTCTTCCATATTTGTTTTTCAATTAATGTATTTAGATCATTTTTTAAATTACTGTCTATTGAAGTAACTTTGCTTTACAAAATAGCAGAAGTCCATATGTGCATATTCTCTATTTCTCAGACCATGATAACATACCGGCCACCACAAAATTACCAAAGGTTCTTCACCATTGTCCATTGAACCCACCATCACTTGCACCCACTTCCCACCTGATTCCCTACTGGTAACCTTCATTTTATTGTTAATGTCCATTGGTTGTTTTTTGTTTAGTCTGTTTCTTTTGCTTTGTTTCTTTATATTCCACATGAGTGAGATAATCCAGTATTTGAATTTCTTCTTCTGACTTACTTTATTTAACATAATCCCCTCTATTTCTATCCATGTTGTCTCAAATGAGAGCATTTCATCTTTTCTAAGGGCTGCATAGTATTTCTATTGTGGATAGACCGCATCTTCTTTATTCATTGATCTGATGATGCCCATTTAGGCGATTTCTAATTCTTGGCTCTTGTAAATAATGTTATAATAACATGGAGGCTAATCACTGAAATTTTTTTTAAAGTGATAACTGATATAATTGAATTAATATCTCCCATATTTGTTAGGCTTTCCATTTATTACCTTTTTGTTTCTGTTTTTGTCTTTCATTTTTTTTGTTTGCTTTTTGTGGTTGTAGCTGAGCATTTTCTAGGATTCTAGTCTTTCTCACTTTTTAGCATATAAACTATATTGTTTTACTTTGTTTAGTGGTTGCCTTAGAGTTTGTAATAAACATGTATAACTAATCCAGCTAAGATTGGGTCTCAGTCTTTCCATGATTCTGAGACTTTAAACTGTGAATTGTACCAGCATATTCATAGTCCAGGTAAGATAGATAGCTAGACGGGGCTAGAGTGGGTATTTCCCTTCCTAAGGTAAGTTGATTCTTTAAAACCCCAATAGATTAGGTTCTAGCAAAATATGCTCCTTGAAGGACAGCTTACTAAGAGAAACAGTGTTTTGGCTGGCATATTTGAAAATGACTCCTTCCCCCTCCTACGGCCAGAAGTGTGAGGGGTTGTTTTTCTGATGTTCACTGTGAGGACCTGCACCACAGCATGGGCTCCCTTCTCTGACTGGTCCCCCTGTAATATTTATCTCTCAGACTGGCCCAGTTGAGCTGCAGGAATCTGTCACAACTGTGGTTCAGATTTTTCTTCATAAACACTAGTTTCCGAGGAGGTGTCCATTCTTGGATTTCTGCTCCAAGAAATAAGTTGTGATTCTCCATATTCATCCTTCTGTCTCTTAAATGTGGGGCAGCAGTTTATCCTGTAAACTGACTTTTCTGAGGGATCCAGGAAGAGTTATTGAATTTTCAGATTGTTCAGTTTTTTTACTTACTGTTATGAGAAAGTGGTAACTTCTGGGCACGTCAGATCCAATCATTGGCTTTAGAATATTCATTGTAACTAGTTCATACTTCTTAGAAATGAGTATGAATAAATACCCATAGAATTAAGTACTGACTTATCAAAAATTGCCTGCTTTTTGATTTGGATCAGTTGAATCATGGGTAAATTATTGCAATGGTTGTTTTAATCTTTGTTAGCCATCATATTCTACGAGTCTATGATACTGTGAACTGTGACAAAGGAAGCATCCGAGGAACAAAATACAGTAATTCTGTAAACATTCATGAGAGATAAATGGAAAGCAAATAAGTAATTCCCTCAGATACCTCATATTCCAAATAATTAGTACATCCAGAAGTGTTCAATATCAAAATCAAAGCAAAAAATCATTTATTTATCTTAAAGTTAAAGAGAACATATATTGCAGCAACAGCATCTAATTCGTACAAGTTGTAAAATGATATGTCAGTACAGGGTAGGTACAGTAGTTTTCTTCATCATGTTAAGCTCTCTCTGTAGCCTCAATGAATATTTTTACTTTTTGCCCCTGCTCTCTGATCAGTCTTGCCAGAGACATTTCATTCATATTGCAGATTTATACATCCTTGCTGCTGCATTCAATGCTGCAAGTAAGAAGTACACTATTAAAAGTAAATCTTTTTCTTTGGTTTGTGCAGATTCATCCACATTCTTATTTGGTTTTCTTGTCACTTCTGGCACAAGCCTGCTCAGGGCTGGTCATGGTCAGGGATGGAGTTCTTGAGCACAATACAATTAACTACTGGATCAATTTGGGGCCATGTTCTAAACTAAACAACTAAGCTAACCAAACCTTATCAACTGGCTGTTCTAATGATCCCTGAAAAAATTAATTGAGTACAATAATGCAGGTGGTTAATTTTTTCCCATTATATAATATCAAGCAATTGTTTTTACTTTCATCCACATTATATTGACTTACTATTTCAAAGCTGAAGAGTTAAAAATACCCAACAACTTTTGTGCAATGGAAAACAGGAGAAATTTGTTCTTTGATACCTAAAGTATCTAGGATTCAATTGAATTAGCTACCTTTTGGTTAGGTCAAACCAATGCAGTAGTGATGTTTGCAAACATCTGGAAGAAAGACATAAAAATAGATTTTTATTTATTTTCATGAATATTGATGTGGTATTGCACTTTAGCACAAGAGTGCATATTAGCTCCAAATATTTTAAGGGAAAAAAATGATGGCATCCATTTCACTAATAATTATTATTTCATTTTTTCCTTGAAATACCTTCTCTGGTGAGCAAAATAAGCTAAAAAATATTGGAAGAATACCCCAAATATCTCTATCAGGATATCTTCAAGCCATCATGATTTCTCATAAAGATTATTCTGATTTTGTTTGTGTGTTTGTAAGATTTTTGCCTCATGGGAAAATACACCCATATTTTAAAAATCTGAGCATTATTCTCGAACAATTCCACAAGATACTGAGTTTGACCAGCAATAAGGTGTGATTATTTTACATGTATTTTGATACATGGACCTCTTGGTTTGGGGTCCATATACTTCCTTGCCACCCTAACCTGATAACAATTAACATGTGAAGTCTTCTTTTAAGAAAAGCACTCTGAATGACTGAATGGATTCAGAACAAATATGAACCCAATTTCCTCCTGATTTCAACTCGGCATTGTGATTTTTGCTGTTTACAGACCACTGGAATTCAAGGAGAATTAAACCCATAGAAGACAGGTTAGATAGGATTAGAAGCAGACTGTTGCTACCGGTATTAGACAATGGCCTCTGCATAGTTCATACAAAGGCTGAAGGAGCAAACATTTCCTTCCTGGAACTGTTTTTTTGCCATCTTTGATGTCATTACTATATGCCCATGTGGCAGGGTCTAAGCTAGTTTGATGAAAAAAATCTCACCTTTATCACGTATTAAGATGTGAAGACTGATGACATAAAAGAGAATTTATCTAAAGGAAAGTTTCTCTGTCAAATCACAAAGCAAATTAGCAGAAGGGCTTTGATGGTAACACATTTTTTTCCCCTGGAAGATAAAGTTGAATTGTCAAGTGTAACTCCCTTTCTCTGTGTCAGTATAAAATCTATTATATTTTATATAGTATTGACACATTTTTATAATTAAAAAAATGTAACCAAAGAGGTTATCTAGTTCAAAATCCTCAATAGAAGCAAGCTGTTGTTCTAGGCCAATTAGATGCTGAGGGCCTGAAGGACACAGGAAAATTCATGTATCTTTAAAGTCTATATGGTTCTCCAATCAGCCACTTACCTACTTCCTTTGAGTAAGACAGAAGGGGGAGGGGGAAGATAAATGCTCTCAGGAACTGATGATATAACACCGTGCAGCTGCTAATACATATGGATGTGTCATGCAAATGTCCCCAACAGAAACATGTTCTTTAGTTTAAACCTGCAACCAGATTCAGCAATAAAAGAGTTTCCAAATCAAACTGCTGACTCCTTTTATTTTTTTCTTATCAAAACACCCAGCATACATCTTACCCGGCAGAGTAAATCAAAAGAACCAGCTGGAGTTACCAAGTCTTGTTTTTCCCTGGATATCAGGTGTGGGCTGCAATTTTGCAGATCAGTTTGTGAGCTGGAATAAGTAACTGTGGTCCACTCAAACTCAAAATAAAGCCTTTTGGGTAATTCTTGTGCTAACTTTCTGAAGGCCTTATTTTTACAAAGGAACATGGTAATTTACCAACTGACTGTTTTTTTTCCTGACTAAAGATGTGTGTCTGATTATACCTTTATCTAAATACATAAAGCCTGGAGGAACTTCAAAGAACACTGAGTAATAGAACTTTGTTCTCTTGTCTTTATCTTTTCTATTCATTTAATTTAAAATTTTGAAGATTCTCTCATAAATAGATAGGGAAAGTAGATTAAAGGAAAGGGCAAAATTAAAGGAAAATAAGAGGGAAAAAAAGAAAAGAAGTGGAAGGAATTTGGGGAGTAATCTTGTCACATTAAATTTTCCAAAGCATCCACGTAGTTAGAGCTGATAGCTGTGAATTTATTGCAACATCTACTCCTCCTCATGCTAGTACTGCGTATTTATTGAAAAGTTCTGCATTAGGGAATGAAAAATGTCAAACAAGAAACTTCAGCTGTTACCTGGAGGGGACGTTAAACGGTAGCCTGGGAGTGATTCCCTCCAGCTTTTTTATGTCTGGGAGAAGGAATACTACTTTGACATTTTTTATAGGGATGTATGGCGTTAAGCAGTAAAGAAAAGCCCGGCAGTTGAGATTAGATGCGGAAAGAGAAAATGAGTATGTATCTGGGGATTAACCGCATTTGTGCTCTACAGGGATGCCGGTGAGGCTCTCGCGTTGAAGACACCACTCCAGGGAAACGCCATCAATTCTGAATGAAATTACTTAGGGTGAAATTGCATATCTGCAGGTGGTCTGTGCTGCGCTCCAGGTTTCTTCCTCCCTCCAGCCTGAATGTGACGGGTCTGCCTAGAAATCGCTGCAATAGTCTAGACTTCTGCGAAAAGGGCCTAGCGCACTCAAAACTCGCCTCTCATTTCCTTTGCCTCAACTGAGAGCACTCTAAATAAGGGGAGCGCGGTGGGGGCACCTGTTCCTCTTTCTCAGATCCCGGACTCTAGAGAAGGCGCTTTATTTTTAGCAAGCCCGGGCGCCTAGGCAAGAAACCAGTGTAGATCTGCAAAAGGCCGAGGTCAGTTGGTCCTCTCCTTCCAGCCAGATTCCGGGCCACCGCTCCTATTCATGACTGAACTCGGTCCAATTCCAGAACCCAGGCTGGAGACTTCAACTCGGGCGTCAACAGTCAGGCTGGTTGGAAATGGCTTCGGAAGGGCGTACCGGGTCTTCCTTCCCATACACCCTACTCCCCCGCCCAGGATCAGGTCACATTAAACACTGTAAAAAGCCTGCTTCGGGAGCTGACCACTTACACTTTTCTTAGTTGTTTTATTAGAGGCGAGGTTTGAGAAAAACGGTCCCAGAAAGAGAGCGCTCGGATGCAACGCGCAGCCCCTCCCGCCCCCGGACGCCAGCAATCCTCGCCGGCTCCGGCGGCGCGCGCCCCGCGCTCTCCGCGCTGCTCATATACATATTTCGAGGGGGAGGCTGGGTGGCTGCATCTTCGCCGGGTCAATGTGTTAATTAAAAGTTGGTCGGAGTTGGTCAGCACGCAGTCCCAGATGTGCTTAACAGCATGCAATTAACACATACGGCAAATCTTTTTGAAGATACCAGAATTAAAACCCCCTAAAGAAACTCCATCCCGCCCCCTCCCTTAACGCGAAATGGCAGTGGCAAAGAAGGGAAAAGTCATTAAAAAGACGTAATTAAATGTGGGACGCCGTTCTTGAAGGGGATAGGGGTGGAAAACATTTTTTTTCCCTAAATCTATATATTTCGAAAATAAATAGCAAATTGATTTTTTTTTTTTCTTTCCTGTACGACTGGCAGGCAGGAGATCGGTTTCCCTCCGTTCCCACTCCATGTATATTAAACAGCAGGCGAGCGGCGGACCCGGAGTCCCGGGCCTCGGCAAGGGCCCGCGCGCCACCACCGCCGCCGCCGCCGGCGA
This sequence comes from Solenodon paradoxus, assembly GCA_004363575.1. Taxonomy (NCBI): domain Eukaryota; kingdom Metazoa; phylum Chordata; class Mammalia; order Eulipotyphla; family Solenodontidae; genus Solenodon; species Solenodon paradoxus. The sequence goes on from RJWH01000172.1 coordinate 620,698, forward strand.
TTGCAGAGGGGCCTGGCGCCGCCAGATGGGTTTCTACATCCAGGGATAATTACCGCACGCTCATTTGCCTGGCGTCCTTTCTAGCTTCAAAAGTGCCCGGGAAGTGTGTGTGTGTGTGTGTGTGTGTGTGTGTGTGTGTGTGTGTGTGTGTGTGTGTGTGGGGAGAGAGAGAGAGAGAGAGAGAGAGAGAGAGAGAGAGAGAGAGAGAGAGAGAGAGTCATTCTAGAAAAAAATGTTTATATGACAAGTCAAAGTATTGATGGAGACTCCTCCACGCCCCCAGGGGAGGAGCGGGTCGGGTTACACTTGCCGGAGGCTGTTGCTGCCAGTGCTCGCCTGCGGGCAGATGCCCCCTTTATTTAGCCCAGGGCACCGAGTTCTCAGGCCTCCACCATTTAGTTTGCTGCCATTTGTCTTTTACTTCGCGTTTACTCGTTGAGTGGAGGTTTTTTTTTTTTTTTTTTTTTTTTTTTTTTTTTTTTTTTTTTTTTTTGTCTGCCACCTCTTAGACCCGAAGACCCAATCTGTGAGCCCCCCAACCCAGCTCTTCGCGGTGCTGCCCTCTAGGTTCATTCACATGGGCACGCACTTGCACCTCGCACGCACTTCCCCAACACCGTCTACAACTTCCCCGCCAAGCCGGGCTAGGTGCCCACTGGGCACCCTAAGCAACAAGCCAGCCTGCAGTCAATTTCTTGGGTGTCATCCTTGACTTGGGTTTAGGGTTGGTGTGCTTTTGTAAAAGCCTAAGGTTCCATCACTAAGACCACCCAAAGAGGGTCAGAGTAGCCATTCTAGCCAGTTAATTGTATGTGTCGTATCTACAGGGCGTGCCTTATTGATGACACCTAATGAAGCAAATAATGGATTTGCAGTATCTTGGTTATTCATCTGATCCTTCCAGAAACCTGGATGCTAAAATGAGATGAATAGTGATGGCGGACGGGGGGAGGGGAGAAGATATGGGGTCGGCTACCGATCCTTGGAAACGGATCAGATTTGTTGAGTGTCAGTTTAAAGAAGACAGTCGATGCAGAGATTTAAGCACCGGCATTGTTAACTAGTGTCCACCCGGCCCCCACCCCCACTCTGCCTTCCTGCGGTTCCCTTCTCTTCTCCCTTTTGTAGGATACAGAAGGTGAATAATGAAACCATTTTGCTAATAGTTTATGAGCCATGAGATTGGAAATGTGTATAGATAGACCCGAGCACCAGACTAAAATCATTTGAAAGAAACGTGAGGCTTGGCAGAGAAAGAAGCGCGCTGCGTCCTCTCTCCCCCGCTAGGAGCAGAATGGGATGAGGGGGTCTTGTGGCTCTTCGCTCCATCCGAGGGCAGCGGCTTGGCGGGTTCTCCCGCCAGCTCCTTACCCTTCTTGTCTCCCTGAGGGGTTGGAGCCAGAGGGAGATGAATTGAGGCGATGGCGAGATACCGCGAGCGGGAGATAATCGTTATCACCAGGATTTTTCTTCCAGTGATGGGATCTCAAAAGATCTATCACACTGGGCAGCTTTTTCCCGGAGGCGGAAAACAATAGACGTGAACTTGGCGCTGAAGACAGCACCGGGATGCGGTCTTGCGTCTGTCATTTCTCTCCCCACAGGGCCTTTTTCTCTAGTCCATACACCCAGAACCTTCGGGAAACACCCCCACACTCGGCCCTCGAGGAGGTTCCTGTTTTCTTTCTTTACGGAGCTGCTACAGTTCCAAAGATTAGGCTCCGGGGAGCTGAATGGGACAGGGGAACTTGAGAGTGTGGCTACTGAGGGTGTGTGTGAGTGGGCGCTCGGATAGAGTGGTGAAAGGTTGGGCGCTGGCCTGGACCCTCTTTTCCAAGCCCACAAAGGGATCACAAAGCCTGGGGAGATCCTCCAAGCCGGCCCGTCAGCGTCCCAAGTCCCTGTCCCGCTAGAGACTGCCCCAAGTCTGGAGAGCATCCGGGAGAGCGAGGGCGCAGGGGAGGCGGGGCGGGCTTCTCGGGAGGCGGAGGGTGACAAATCGGGCTCTCCAGCCCGGGCTGCAGCTGAAGCGGCAAGGCCGGGACAGGTACGTAGATAAGATCTCACAAACCCTGAGTAGTGCCAGGAAAAGCCCGCGCTCCGCCTAACTCCCCAGCGCACCCTTAAACTCGCTTCGGGCTGGGGTCGCGGCCTGCGGGGTCGAGGCCCTGGGGAAGCCAGGCCGTCGTGGCCGCCCGCAGGAGCGCGGGGAGCGCTGGGTTCTCAGTGGTGGAAAAGGACGCGCGCACCCGCCCGCTTGGAGTCGAGGTGGTGGCATCTCTCAGGGATAGCGGCCCTAAAGACCCCCCAGAACATCTCTGCCTCAGTCCTTTCCCTCCCATCTCGGCTGGGTTCTGGGGAAAGAAATTAAGTTTTCGGTGTAACGGGAGGTACCTGGAGGGAACTGGTGTTAGAAACTGAGCGAAAGGAGCAGCCACACCCCCATAGCAACTAAGGAGGTCTCTCTTTGATTTTCTCCAGTTTAGGGGCAAAGGTTAGGCAGTGGGCCTGCAGGTGGTGTAGGACAGGGGTCGGCCGTGGAAAGGAAAAAGGATCACCGTTCCCTGCCTCCCTCCTCACCTACCTAGCGGCCACCTCCAGACCATTAGAGGCCTTGGCCAGCGCTCCACAGGCCTTGCGTGGAGAAGGGAGCCTCCAAAGGCCAGCAGTGCAGCATCCTTTCGCCTGCGGACCCTCCCCTCCCCATCCTTTTGACTTCACTTGCTGCGGGCTCCAGTATTCCAGACCCCACGCTCACCACTCTGGTTCAGTCGGGACATTTGGAACTCTTGTAGGGACGGGACCTCCTGAACTGAGGAGCTGGGAATGGAAAGAGTCTATCCCCACGTGTTTTATGTTTGAGGATACAACTATAATGAAAATGAAAAATCGAACTAACCTAATCACCAGTTGCAACCCGCCCAGACTAAAGGACAAGGGAAGGGTGGGCACCCAGTCAAATCGATCTCTTCCTGTTGGCAGGTGTGAGCTGGCTTGAAGAAAAGGCTTGGGGTGGTGGGGTGTGTAGGAGGGACTACTGGGTAGCCAGAAGTCCCCAGGGCGCCTGGAGGCGGAATGAGCCTCCCCCAAGAACAAGCAAGGTACAAGCTAGCGCCTCTGCTCGCCTGACCCCGTCAGGGTGAAGGGTTCAAAGTTGCCTAGGGGGTGGGGATGGGTTACTTGCCTTAGACTATTACTAATCCTCTTGGTAAAGGACACCTACAACGGAGCTATTTTGTGCCTCTGAACTCATCTTTTCCCATCCCACCCCCCTCCGCCCAACTAAAGATAACCTAAATTCCCGCCTTGACTTTTTAAGAAAACCCCAAATCCTCGCACTCTCCGTATTTCCTTCCGTCGCTCTCACAATCCCTGGAGAACCCTGGCTCCCTGTCACCCTCCCTCTCCCTGCTTTTAGTCGGGCTCCGCTCTCAGGGGTCTTTAAAGTAGCCGAACTTGCGGAGCCGGGGTAGGAGTGCCAGGTGCGGGGTGCGGGATAAGAGGGGAGAAGTAGTTAAAGTAGGCGAGTTGGGAGGGTCAGAGAGGCAGAGTGTCGTTCCTCCCCCCTTGCAAAAATAATAAAATAACGGTAAGTTCTGAACAAAATTAAAGGCCCACCCCTTTCCGAATCTGCCCTCTACCCCACCCTCCAACCTGCCTAGAGAGTAGCGATTGGGGTGGGGTGGGTAGCCGAGGTCAGGTCTTCCCGGGAGGGGGTGGGGGGTTGGAAATCCCGCGCACGTTTACGCCCGCTCCTCTCATTTGTTAGTCGATTCGGCTTAAAAGTTCGCTATTTATAGGCTACACGCCGCAACCCGAGTCCCTGCGCCCGCTTCCCAGCGCGGAGAGAGAGGTCCTAGCGGCGCCAGCTGCCGGTCCGGACTGTGTCCCGCGATTGGTTTGGTTTCTGCCCTCACACCTCAGGCAGCGGGTTGAAGATCGCCGGAAGCCTCGACACCACCCACTCGCAGTAGTGGAGAGCGCGGCCCTGCGGTGCGACCATGTGAGTCCGCGCCTGAACCCGCGGGCGCGCGCGGGCGGGCAGGGAGAGGCGCCAGTGCGTCCGCGCCCCTCGCGCAGCCCTCCTCCTCCTCTGCTGCCCCTTCGACCTCCCGCTTCTTTTCCCGTCTCTTTGATTTCTTACTTCTGTTCTGTTTCCCAGCTTGTCTGATTCTCCCCAGCGCTCAACTTCCAGCTGAGTTTGCATTTGGGCAAGGAGCCGCGGCCGCCTATACGCGGGAGGCGGGGTGGGCTGGGCGCGTGCGTTTCCGAAAGAAAAAACTCTGTACGGCTAGGGTGGGGGGTACCTGAGAGCGGGTCTGGAGCGCTGCCCTACCGCCGGGGGAGGGCACAGGGTGGGGCGGCATGGAAACCTTTCCTTTTGCTGGGGTTCTGAGCACAGGATGGAATCGCCGAGCCGCGCTTTTGCGACCACCCCTCCGCGACCGAGAGACTGATGTCTCCATCAAAATCTCGGACCCACTCCTGGCGCAAAGGGCGTGGGCTCAGGCCGAGGCTGGTGGGGAAAGAGGGTTCAGGGTCAGCTCCCTAAATTCCAGTCTAGCAGGGTGTTGCGACGCTTTTCCCCAGCAACTGCGGACAGGACTCGCTTGCGGAGAGAGTGAAGGCGCAAGTGGATAGCGGCAATCCGTGGGCCTTAACTTTGTCCTTTTTTCTTAAATGTCAGAACCTTAGAATATGTTTCTGAGGTTTAGGATTCAAACGTCAAGGGGGTGGGGAACAGGGTAGATAGGCGACACTCCCTGGGCCCGGGCAAAGGGAGCTCTCTGTCTTCTGTGGTGGCTTTGCGCGTTGAGCCGGCCCGGCGGTGTTTCTCTCTGGCGCGCGGTGACCGACGCGAGGCTTACGCACTGCGGGTCAAGCCTCCTGTTCTCTCGCAGGGCCGACACCCGGCTTTGCGGGGAGCAGGGTATAGAGAAGGTTATGATGGAAAATAACACGGACTCAGATCCGTTTGGACAAAGCGGCCTAGTGCTGGGGTAGGGAGGGGTTGGAATGGCGAGGGAGAACTCCAGCCCTTGTCCCCTCTGCGGTGTTTTTTTTTTTTTTTTTTCCCCCTCTTTGCGGGAGTAGTTTCTGACTCGCCACTAATTTGTCTCCCCTGCAGTGGCTGTCACAGTTAGAATTCCCCTATGGCCGAATCCCCAAAGCATGCAGGTTGCCCCTGTGAATGGACAAGTGGGGAGCAGAGACCCAGCATCGGTGAGGGACAGTGATGGGGTGGGGACCGTCGCTCCAAGGTGTGTGCACACGGGGCTCACCGTCACAGGAACAGGGGAGGCGTCTGTCCCCACCTGGCGTGGTATCTGTGCTTCCCTCTTGAGGCCAAGCTGCCAAGACAGTCTGGTTCAGACAGGACCAGGGCCGCCCAGACCCGGCCCAGAGCTGCCCAGGCTCTCACCGCGGCCCGTCCCGAAAAATTTCCAGAGTTCAGCTGCCAAGCTGGAAACAAGCAATTTTCTGCTACTCTCCCCGACCACATTAGGGTTCTGGATAGATGTCAGACTTGTTGGAACTTCGGAGTTAGGAAACAGCGGCATGAACTCCTAACCGTAGGAATTCCGGGGATAAGGGTGCCGTGGTGTCCTTATAGCTTCCCCCCACCCCCACAGTGGTTGCCACCTCGCTCTGCTGTCACGAAGTTGTCAGAGTCGCTCATCTTCTCATAAACCCTGAGTCAAAAAATTAAAAAGAATCAAATCGCAGTAAGAAAGATGGAAGAGGAAATTGAAGAGAGAAAAGATGCAATAAAAAGAAAGGATAGTCAACAAGAGTGACCTCTGGCTACTGTTTTCCTCCCCCTTGTCCCCTTTGAAAAGAACAGGCTGTTTCCAGAGCCATGGAATTAGCCAAGAACAACACCCCGCGCCACGAGTTCCCCGGCCCTGGCCAGCCTGTGGACGCGCCTGCGGGCTCACAGACGCACTCGCTCCTTCCCAACTGTGACCCGCCGTCACATTTCGACACCTGACCTGGCCGCCTGGTCATCCCGTGTTGCCTTGGAGCTGATCTAAGACCGAGGAGGGGGGGCGGGGGGGGCGGGTAACATTGTTTCTACTTTGGCACCTTTAAGTGGGCGCAGAGCCAGACCCTAGGACTGCATGGGAGAAGAGTGTTCGCTGAAGAAATCATTGAGCTTTCAGGAGTTATGAGAACCAGAAGGGTTCCCCTTCTCTGTTGCAATCTTAGAACTTGGTAGCTTCCTTGGCTCAGAGAACTAAAACAAGCTTGTCGGAGCTCTGGCTTAGCTCAAGAGGTTGCTGTGCCACCCGGATCCTTGTAGTTCTTTCTTCTGGGTGCAGATTTTCTGTCCCTGCCCTTCCGGCTTCTACCTCTCTTGGGTGGCCTCCAGATTCCCAGGGTTTCACCAGCAAGCAAGGGAGGAGCGCGGGGGGTGGTGGGGGCGCGCGGCTGGGGGTGTGTAACTCCAGAAAAAGTGAACCCCAAGTTCTCTTCCTCAGTGTGAGTCAGGACATCCACCTGAACTCACTTTTTTTTGTATTTGGAAGGAGCTAAAGGCAGAAAAAGGAAAGCCATTTGTTGCCAGGGGAACTGGAGAACAGAAGAAATTCCTTTCTCTTTAAAATAGCTCTGGATGTCAAGGACTCTGCAAAGTGTCAGGGCAATGGATTATCCTCTTCAAAAATCTTCAGGTCTGTGACCTAGAAGACCTGAGAAGAGGGGATGAGTGGGAAAGTATGCAGGAGAGTTTGACAAAGGTCCTGTCTCCTCCAGGGAGCACAACTCACCCTTCTTAAATGGCCTTAGATCATGGTTATGCATGGTGGTCACTTTAGGAGTAATCAGAATAGGAACATCTGATATTCCTCTTGTCCTGCTTGTTGGTATCATGGGCTTACTCTGTCACCTGGGGTAGGATGATGAGATTGAATGTCTCAGACCAAGAGAGTTTCATAAGGCCCAGTACTCTCTACAGAGTGCCAGTCACTAACTTCTACCACTTGGCTTCCATCCTGTCCTCTCTAACCAGTACAGCAAGGTCATCTTTGCCCTCTACTTTTCTCCAGATAGACTTTTGACTGAAGAAAATTATGCTATGTGGTGTGTGTGGATGAATGATAATAATGGATTGACTTTTCTTAAAAGTTGGAACAATTCCTTTTCCTGTTCCCTCCAGTCTTTTTTGGGTCTGTAACCCCAGCTCCAGTGATGGGGTTATTCCTTATGACCTTACTTGTGTATTCTTTGTAGAGACAGGTACCTACTATGAGACAGTAGCTCAGAGGAAATAAGTTCAGTCTCCTTCCAGAGTTCCATTTGATCATTACATTTGCAGAGACCCAGGCTCTTTGACTTGGAAAGTCAGTTGGAGACAGATCTACAGAGAATCCCTTCAGAACTAAGTGACTGTGTTTACAAGGAACTTCCGTTAATTTGACTCTTTCCTCAGATTTCTCACCGGTTTAACCTCATTCCCCCTCTTAAGTAGAGAGAATTGTCAGTTTATTTGATTGTCTTTGCCACATGTTTAGATATATATATATATATATAAATATATATTTATATATATGTATTCTAGGTGAACATGTTTAGAATTTGACCATTTTATATGTATATACCACTGGCAAAATCTTCCCTGCACTCTTTTTAGTGTTGACATAAAATAAAAGCATTTATTTTCATCAAGTTCCTGTTTACCTTCAACAGGTTGGTTTCAGTTTCTCTGTTTCTCAAATTTCCTTACAATAACAGTGCACAAGCCAGGTATGTTTAGGTTCTGTGAGATGTGATCACTCTCATTTCAGTTCTCCAGGTAGTTCAGGTTAAAACTGCCTTTGTTTGAAGGGGGATTAGTACTCTGTGAAGTAACAGTGAAGACCCTTTTTTTCTAACTTGAATTATTCAAATACTTGCTCTTTGTTTTTTGTTTTTTGTTTCTCTTCTGCTAGTTCGGAATATACTCGGCTATAAACATTTAAATAGATGTCATAAAAATTTAACATGCCTTTTTGTGTAGACATTTTCTTTGAGATATTTAAAATCATAGCTCAGGTATTTGACATAACGATAGGAAACTACCTTTGAAATTTATTAACAATGAGATTGATTTTCAGAACTTTCCATGTAACTTTTCATATTTCTATCAACTGATTGAATTGAGTTTCCATCAGCGAACTCCTTAGCAAGTATATAGATGAGATTATTTTTTGACTTAATTTTTTCAGTATTTCTCCTTGTATAGCCTTGTTAACAAGGAAGTTTTCAACTCAAAAAAATTTACTTTGAAGCCTGTAGTATATTCTGACCCATATATACCATCCGTATTTTATTGTCAACATTTTAATAGTTAAAAAAAAAAACAAAAAACTTCTTTCTGGGAGAAAATATATATCTTCTTTGGGGGAGAGAGGCTTGCTGGATAGTTTTCTTCCAATGTTCTTTTTTTTTTTTTTTTCCCATTAGAAATATCATTCCCTTCTCTGCATTTATCTCAGGTTAATTAAGGAGACACTCAAATGACCTATTTATGGTAACTCAGATCCCTCCTCCTACCAGAGACATCAATATTCTTTTATTTCAAGTTAAACACTTCAATGTGACTTAGAAAGGAGAAGACTCCACCATATATTCATTAGTCTGTGATGACCAACTTGACTCAACTGTTGACAAGAAACATTTGAAAGTGGAGGTGTTACATAAGAAAAGTTGAGTCTAAAATGCCATTCAGGTGTAAAGGGTTAATGTAAATGGTACAGTGGAATAAAGGAAATAATATCAGGATGGGCTTGTCAGCCTCTGACTGGATGTTCCAGATACTGCATTTCTCTCCTTAATACCATTTGGATGACTTGTTGTGTGAAACTACTTTGTGAAGAAAGAGCAAGTTTCTTTTTCTACTGGGTTGTTCAAATTCCACATATCACAAAATTCATCATTTAAACCATTTTTATGGCTCTACTGGGGTATAATTGACATAAATAAAATGGTTTCTCAAGCCTACAATTTGAGTTTTGATAGATGTGCTGTATACCTGTGACCCATCACCAAAATCAAATAACAAACATCGCTGCCCCCTCAAAAGTTTCCTCCTACCCACTGGAAATCTATCCCTCTCTCAAGTCCTCAGGCAACCCCCTGATCTACTTTCTATCACTAAAATTTGTTTTTTATGTACATGGAATCATACATTCTGCTTTTTTTTTTTTTTTTTTTTTACTGACTTCATTCACTTAAGTGTAACTATTTTGGGATTCATTCATGTTGTTGCATGTATCAAAATTTAAACCATTTTAAATCCTACAATGTGTTGGTCTTTTGCTATATTCACAATGTTGTGCAACCATCACCACTATTTTTTGTAATTTTTTTTAAAGGAAAGGGCAGGCAGGAATGAAGACAAGCAGAGACAGGCAGGAAGTGAGAGGAGAAAGAAGCACTTTATTTATTGTATTTAGTTGTTCCTCTTGATCTCTCTGGCTTTGGGTCTGGAACCTGAGTCCTTGGGATGCATGTGGACTGTACCAGATCGAAGCAGTCGACCAAACCACTACTCCACCAGGGCGTGTTGATCACCACTATTTAAATCCAGAGTATTTCCATCAGCCCCAAAAGAAACTCTGTATCACTCCTCCGCCCCTTCCCTCTTACCTCCTGATGGCCACTAGGCTGCCTTCTGGGGACTGGCCTGTTCTGGATTTTATAACTAAAATCATCTAACCTTCAACCTTTGTGTCTGACTTCTTTTACTTTGCATAATGCTGTCAAAGTTCACTCCTCTTGATGACTGAATAATATTTGCTTGTATGTTTATATTTCTCAGTTGGTGACATTTGGGTTGTTTCTGCTTTGGTGGCTATTATAAATAATGCTGCTATGAACATCCACATACACACTTTTATGTTTTCAGTTCTTTCGACTTATCCTTAGAAGTGGATTTGCTGGGTCATATGGTAACCGTAACTTTTTGGGAAATCTCCATAAATGCTTTCTACTATGGCTGCACATTTTATGTCCCTGAAATTTACATCTGTGCAGTTTGCATTTGAAGGTTTCAATTTTTCCACCTCTTTGTCATCACTTATCTTCTTTAAATAAAATATATAGCCATACTTGTGGGTGTAGGTGGCATCTCACTGTGGCTGTTATTTGCATATTGGTGATGACTAATGACATTGGATATCTTTCATGTGCTTTTGGGTCATTTGAATATCTTCTTGGGAGAAATGTCTATTCAAGGTTTTTCCCATTTATTAATTGAGTCATTTGTCTTTTGTTGTTGAATTCTAAAAGTTGTTTATACAGTCTGAAGAGTAGACCCTTATCGGATAGTTGATTTGCAAAATGTTTATTTTCCTGCAGTCTTGGGTTGATTTTCTGCTTTCTTGAAGATCCACTGCAGTTGGTAAAAGTTTTGAATTTTGATAAAGCCCAATTTGGCAGTAGTCATGTTTAACAGTAAGTGCCATCCTCAGCAGCAAGAAGACTCTCATTAAACATGAAACTAAAATTTAAAACTCTAAAAGATCAGAAGAGACTTTGTGATGCCAAGAACCATTCAATACAGATTATCAGGGAGCAAGTTGAGTCAATGCTGTTGTTCAAGAAAAGAAAACCGCTCAGGCTCCTCTGACCTTTCCTTTGAAGATATCCGGAGTTAGCTGCCCATGGGCCATTTGAATATCTTCTTTGGAACAATGTTTATTCAAAATCTCAGTCCAGGTTTTGACTGGGCTGTGTAGACACCAGATAAGGTGTGTAACACAGTGAATAAGATCTTTTATCTCAAGATGACAGCAATTTTTGTTTTTGTTTTAAATTACCATTATCAATTTAATCTACCAAGAAATTCTCTTCTGTTTCAATAACATTAAGGTTCTGCCTTAAACCAACAACAACCAGGAAAATCAAAGGAGAAGTGAACAGGGTGTTCCTCATGTTGCAATTTCTAACACACAGCCACCGGGAGGCCTGTGTTCTCAGGGGAGTCGCTTGCACATTTTCTGGGAAAAAGGTAGCATGAAAAAAGAAGATAAAGTGAATTATTATAAGACAATTTAAAAAAACGAAATTAATAAATGTGTAAATGGATCTAATGGAATGTAAAATCTTTGCCTATTGAATTGATTGCTTTGGGACAACTGACTTCGGAATTGAAAACAACCAAACAGTGGTTTGAATCAGATCTTTATTTTATTTAAATATTTAGTTGTTGAGCAGGAAGACTTATGGTGCTCACTCAACATTTCTGATCTGACCCTCAGAAATTCTAGATAAAATTTGTGGACCTGTCATTTGATGAGAATGCTTTTACTTTCTAAATGCCATAAACTGGGCTCCCACCTGTGAACGTGTGTGGCTGTCACCCTGAAAAGCCCTGAAGGATCTTGAGGGACACTGAGTTTTTTTATTTGCAGAGTGACACCTTTATCCCTGAGCGATGGTGGGGAAGACAAGGCAAAACATATTTTGCAAGGCCTTTTGAAGTCTTTGTGTGTGTTTCCTTGTTTAGGTAGCATGATGTACCAGATATGATCCTGAAGTTTAATGCATATCAGAAAACTTAGTTTTCAAAAAATCCTATCAAGTAAATACTGTTAGTGCACCTTCCCCTTCATTTTCCAGGTGAGAAAACCAAAGCACAGAGTTTTCCTAAGGTCAGATAGCTGATAAATGACAGATTTTGAACCCAAGGTCCATGGTATTACTGGTTGGTTACACTGCTTGCATTAAAACCCAGGGATTTTAGATGATCACTGAAGTCTCTGTGCTAATTGATTTAGTAAGTATGTAGTGAGTACATGATATGGGTCACACGCCTCTGGAAACTTTGAAAGACCTAGCAATGCTGAGACTACCTGGTCCCATGGCCAGAACCCAGTTGTCACTGCCTTCTTTTGAGGGAATTGCCCAACCCTGGTTTGATTCATTCGCTTGTTTCCCGGGAAGCCACCACATTTGTTTTAAGACACATTTAAGACACAGACAAGGAAAAGAGATCACAACCAACACATTAAGCAGAAAAACAACAATAAACATAGAAAGTAAACATTATGGTATGAATTTAGTTCTGCAAAGTCCTTTTGCCACTGGCATTAACCGCAGCTTAATGAGCCTACTAGATTTGTTGGATGCTTGAGCTGTGGGATTTTCAATTAAAATTTCAGAGTTTAAAACCAGAAGGGTAAGAAAAACCAATACAAAACAAATATAAATAAAGGAAACATACTAAAAATACAATAAGTTGTAAATCTTTAAGACTTAGCCTTTTAGGCAAAGATTGCTTAGTCATAGAGATTGCCCCTTATCTCATGCACAAAAAAGGTAAATAACAAGCCACATCAGGTCTTTTCTAAAATTGGCTTTAGAATATGCGCCAAAGTTCAAAAACAGTCCACCTGATTTCTAGTATGTTAAAAGTACCATTCATGCAATTGGGCAGTGCTTATAAAAATTATCTGGAGTGCTCTAGGCTCCAGAAGAGTCTTCTGAATATAGATTTAAAAAATCTGAGTTTCATATCATCATGACATGTATCCTACTGCATCCTGATTTTTGAACATGGTTAATTATTATTAATGAGATTACTTGATAAGCAAGAACTTTCCTTTAGTAAATGTGTAGCTGTCCACCAATGAGTTGACTCTAACTGGTTGCCCTTTTAGAGTACAGGGTCTGCTTTTTTAAGGTCTACTACCAAGCACAGGAAGTATTTTAACATTCCATGTGTTGGGGCCAATATCATACAGATTGGTTCCCATCATGATCTGGCTGGTGCTGTGGCCATCAGCACAGACCCATGCTCTGGAACAGTGCAGTGCCAAATGCTCAAGGCACAATTGGCCCAGCCTGTTTTATTCGTCTTTCAGTAGCCAGCAGAAACCCTTTCTGTGTTGGACACCTGCTGTGATATAGTTGTTTAATCCTATATAGAATGTTAAAATAATTGACCTTACCAATTGATTGAACAGTGTATGTTGAGTACCTGCAAATTTTCAAGGCCGTCTTTTGTGGGTGCTTTCTCCTTCTACAGTGCTATGAGGTGGGAGGGTGGGTAAGGGAACTAGGTAGGTAGTTAAAGAGATATATTATGAATCCTGTATGGGCTTAGAGATATCTACTCAAGGACATACCAGTAATGAAGGTAAAGATTTAGCACTCAAACCAAGTCTTCTGATTCAAAGTCCAGGCCCCTTCTACAATGTCTGTCACTCAGAATATCTGGGAGTGCATTCCACCTGAACACTTAAGTTGGAATGACCTGGGATATTTCAGGAAATGTAGAGCTCTGGACCCTGTTCTAGAATTACTCAGCCCTTAGAATTCAACATTTTTAATAATCCCATCAAGAGACTTTTATGCATAATACAATTTTGCATTGCTAAAAATCTTGAATTCTTTGGTTAGGTTAATTTGATACAAAGAAAACAGATTTAAATAAGAGATTCAAAGTGATCTTATTGGGGAAGATAGTCCTTATTTGACATATTCATTGGAGATATAGCTTACTTGATCACATAGTTTTATAAAGAACCTTCTATGAGATCTTAATTCTGCTGGATAGTCACACATTCCTCACAGTGCACTTCAGTGTTAGGGACTATGTTAGGCATTGGAGGAATGGCAGTGAACAAGTCAGCAATCCATAATCTATCAAGGAAAGATGTCAATAGATGTTTTTCCCCCAAAGATTCTTTTAGACAAGTACATTGTAAAATGATGGGTTCAATGAGTTTCCTCATCATAGGACACGCCGGCCAAGGTCTTCTGTATATTAACTTGCACTGTGAACATCTGAGCAAGGATTAGATTATGTAATGTTTCCCAGCCTGACCACAGCATTCTTCCTATAAAGAACAATTCTAGGTCTAGTGTGTACAGAACAACCTGTGGATCATACTCTACTTATACATTTCAGTGAAACCTTGGGGCCCCTGGAAGTCAGTGTCCCAAATCTGTGGCATTGGTACAGACAAGAGAGTGTGTTATAAACATGGAATCACCGCACACCCAGCCCAGGGGTTGTTCTGTCCTCAGTCCTAATGAGCACAAGGATAAACAACGGGCTGACTTAAGTCAAAGAGTTGGTATCCAGATATAGATGAGCACAGGGCTGTCTTCAGTGGTTAGACTGGGTGTGGTTTTGAACGTGAAGTGGATCCTTGGATGGTCTTTTAGCAGTTGAATTGGGAAGAGCAGTGTTGATGGAATCCCATGCTGAATCTCCCTACTTGGGAAGGTGCAGGTTATTTGAGAGACACCCAGTTTTGGCTAACTGGGTGTACTCAGATTATTGATGAGGAAGTCTCCCTTTCCATGCATCATGATAGTTGTTGGGAAATGAAAACCAGGCATTTTGAATCTAGTTACTTCCAGGCTGTTCTTTATCCTTTCTGTCCTTAGGCAGTGGCTGTGTCTAAACAGTATAAAGTGACTCAGTTCATTCAATGTGTTCACTTGATGAACGGATTTAAATAGTTTGGTTGTTGACATTTATCAAATTACCCAGAGAACAGCCACATCACCTTGCCATTCATGCATGTAGAGAGTTCTTAAAGATACCTCTTCAGAAGTGTTTGTTTTTCTTACTTATCATAATATTGAAAGATATGTTGCTTTATTGCTTGTTAAGTACCCACTTTATTCATATGCAGGTCTTACCACACATGTCTCCTCATAGGTATGCAAAATACAATAAATGTAGCTGAATAAATGTCCATTTTTCCATTCTGAGAGAAGATTTCACATCTCTAAACTGTTCAGAGGCTAAGGCTAGTTTAGTCTTTCAGTGACATTGAGCAAGAGTTCAATGCCGACTTCTGGTAGGTTACGTATTAGTTTGAGGTAGTCAGGAAGGGTAAGAGCATATATTGTTATAATACCATTCAGATATCTAACAGGTGCTGAATGCAATTGTTAAAAAGTGTGGGATGGTGGGCCAAAGGAGCTGAATCTGGCCATGGTGAATTAAAAACAGGTGACTCCAGGAGATTGCCCTTTGAAAATGGGTAGTGGTAGAGTGAGTGGAACAGAAGAGAAAAGAAATTTTCTTAGGATTTGGTGTATAAAGACAAGATGTGAGTAAAGACACCGAAATGGAAAAATGTTAAAATCTATTTGGGACACTGGAAGAGTGTATTTAGGATGGAGGGAAAGGGAGAACAGGGAAGGAGGCAGGCTTTAACATGGAGAACCCCTTAGATATGAGATACATTTAGGTGTATTTTCCAACTGGTTTTAATCTTTACCATCATAACAAGCAGGAAAGATGACTTTTGATATGTCCGTCCACAAGATTCATGTACCATTTCCTGGGCATCTATCTGGAGCTGTGAGACTCTTCTCATCAATGAAATGTATCTGTAACTTCTAGGCTAAAGTGATTAGGAAGCCTGTGTGCTCTTATTCCCATGGAC
Source organism: Solenodon paradoxus (assembly GCA_004363575.1). Lineage (NCBI taxonomy): Eukaryota > Metazoa > Chordata > Mammalia > Eulipotyphla > Solenodontidae > Solenodon > Solenodon paradoxus. Next base: position 636,093 of record RJWH01000172.1, read on the forward strand.
TATGCAAAGAAACTGGCTGTAAACTAAGGCCTTGAAAATCCTGGGTGGGGGAAGAGACATTGGATGAAGGAAATTTGGTCTTGATGACATATTCATTATAAGAGTGAAAATTACATTTCTTTGTGTTAAACTGCTGGGATATGGAGGTTTTTCTCCTCTCACAGCCTGAGTTATTGTAATCGGGTATTATTACAGGCTTATATAGCATAGACTCATAGATGTAGCTTACTCATAGTCACATAGATAACAAGAAGTGGGGCCAGAATGAAAATCCAGGCCTGCCTTCAGACTGCTTCTTTTTTTAGTTTGCTCCCATTGCTTTAATACTCTGTATTCTCAAGAGTCAGTCCAGACCTTTTTGTTCAGGTATACACTGGAGTAGGCAGGTACCTAACAGACTTCCCTATTTGAAATTGTATATGATTTAGCACATAAAAGTAAAACTCTTTTAGAGAAAACGCCAATAAAAATATATCAAATATAATACTAATACATAATATAAATATAATATTAAAATATAAATCCTCCACCCCCCAGTAAGTGCCCCATTAACTGTTTCTTCCCCATAGTGTCTTCCTGCCATCCTCTAAGGCTTTGTCTTAGAGCTAAACTAACCTTTGCAGAGCTAAACTAACCCAAATCCTGGTTATCCGAGAAGAAATCCAAGACAAACAATTTCCTTTTAAGTAGAAAATGCAGAGGTTGCACACTTTAAAGTTCCATTGTCAGAACTTAATCATGGATGCAGGGAGCCTGGACATTATGGTCTCTAGTAGGTGAGTATGCGTCCATTGAAGCAGCAATAGATGAAAGAGGAGGAGAAGGGCTTTGGAGGACAGCCATCATTCTGCTACAAAGGCCAGAATATTAAACCTCCATAGCCACCTACCCAAATTCACTTCTTATCTTGTACTCCCTAACTTGGTTAATGACCCCCTCCCACCCCACTGTGATGCCAAATACCAAGGTGACATACTTTGAGTTTTTCTCTTACTTACTCTCCACTGCCCATCATTTACACCTCTCAAATAGCTTTTGAAACTGTCTACTCCACTTAATCCCCTCCTGCTGCCTTGGTCTGTGCCTCCACCATCTCTCTCCTAGACTTGCAGGATAGCCTCTTAACTGGTCACCCTGTCTCAATACCACCCTATCAAGGACATCCTTCACACTACCATGAGAGTGATTTTTCAAAAATGCAAATCTGATGATCATTTTACTCCCTTTTATAACCCTTCGGTGATTTCCCATGGCAAAAGTCCAAATTGCTTTGCAGAGCACAAAAGGCCCTCTGTGGTTTAGTCCCTGAATCTCTCCAGCCTCATTCTGACACTTTATACTTCCCCTCCCCCAAACAGATCACACCCACTGCTTCAGTTATCCTTCGCTGTGTCAGACCCTTCATTTTTTGTGTCTCTGCTCGTGAATTCTTCTGCCTAATGAATGATCATTTATTTTTCAAGCCTCAGCACAGCTGACACCTCCTCTGTGACATGATCCCGACTCCTTTCCAGACAAAGTTCATCATTCTTGTTATGTTTCATTTATTCCCCAAAATTTATTGACTGGGGTCTTGCCTAGACATGGTGTTAAGCAACGAATATGTGAACAGAAGTATATGTGAGCCCTGCCCCAATGGAGCTTAGAGTCTAATTGTAGAGTTGAACATGGATCAGACAAAGAAACATAACATAGCTGTGAAAAGTATTTTGGAGAAGGAAAAAGGGCCCAATGATTTGACCTGGGAAGGGAACAAAAGGGAGAGGTTCCCCTAAGTAAATATGCTTAAACAGAAATGTGAAGAATGAATTAACCAGGAGGAGAACAATGAACTGTAGGCAGACATAACAGCAAGTACAAAAACTTTGTTAGGAGAAAACTGGGGATTGTAGAAGGGGCAAAGTTTCCCTTAAATGTCTTTGGGTGCCTGAATGGGCTGAAAATATTGATAGATTAACAGGAGAAAATCGTACACATTTATTTAAGTTTTATGTGACATATGAGCTTAATAAGAAAGTGAAGACTTGAAAAAATGGTTAAATCTGGGTGTCTTTGTGCTAAGTCTGATGAAAAGTAGGAGGTTGTGGAAAGGTAAGATAAGGCAGAGTATGAGCAAAGTATAGCACACAGGAAAACTTAACAAAGCCTGCTCACTCAGACTCTTCTAGGAGTCCCTCCATCTTGGAGATAAAGGTGTTCCTTTTCTCTAGGTATGGGGAGCATGCACTTTTCACTTGAGAGTTAGGGAGGAAGACCAGGGGAGATGAGAGAGAACTTTCTGCGTCTGCTGTGTTCTCACATTCCTCTAGCATCAAATATTCAGTGTCTAGGGGATTTGGAATTGCATGTCCTTTATCCCTCAGGATATATGAAGGGATTGTATAAATATCAGGTTCAGTGGGGAAGGAGGTTGAGTGAAGGAATGAGGCATATAAGATGAGACAGGAGAAATAAGTGGGGACTAGACTCTGAAGAAGTTCATCAGTCTTGTTGGGTTTCTCTTCTGTCTAAGAGGAAGGGAAGACATTTTGAGTAAAACAGAGAAGATACCATCAGTCGTTTGGTTTTTTGTTGTTGTTAAGGATTTGTTCTGACTTCTGTGTGAAGAATAATTTTGAGGGTGAGCTGAGTGAATGATGCTAAATTTATTAGTCTGGGCAAGAGATGATGATATATATGTTGAACTAGGGCTGAGATAATGGAGATGAATTCATTCATATTCATTTAGGATTTAAAATGGTTGATAAGAGAGAAAAAAGAATAAGGATGGTTTCTGTGCCCCCAAGATGGATGACTAGTAAAGCTAGTCTTGAAGATAGAGGAAAAACTAGCTTGGGGAGAGTCTGAATGTGAGGAGGACTTGGGGTCATCCAGTAAGAGTCATTTCGTTGTATGTTAAGCATAATTCTATTACTTCACAAGTACTGTGCTCTATCTACTTTAGTGTGTGATTCTTGTTAGACGGTGAGCTCATTAAAGAATGGAACTTCTGCATCTTATTCATGTTTGTATCCCCTTTCTTATTACTAGAATTTACACATGATGTTTACCCAGTAAATGTTTGTGAATAAGTGACCTTACTGACCTCAAAGCCCATTCAACTTCTCCCAGTGGTGGTCGGGGTAAGAAGACATTGGAAAGGAGAGTTGGTGCTCCGTGATCCACTCTAGTGTGTTGAATCCCTGGCTAAGAAGTTACATTATGGCACAAAATGTAATTCAACCTTAAGTTTACATTTACTTTCCAATCCAGTCTTTGTTTCCAATAATGCTTCTGTTATTTTAAAAACCATATAGTGTTTACTCAAGGGGCACTCTCTTCTAAGTAAATCAAAGCCAGCCAAGCTACAAGGAAAATACAGAGATCATACTCTAAAAATGAACTCTGCCTTTATGTGACAAGACTAAATGAAATTAGAATGAATCTACAGGAAAAGGTTGGCAGATACAAAAGAAATATAAGCAGGCCTATTTATTTTCCACTCTCTTTTTAAATTTTATATTGGAGGCTAACATTTAGTCATTAGGGAATACCTAGTTAGGGATTCGGATATTTACTTTGTTGTTTTCAGGATGTGGATCTAAGGGATTAATGCCGAAAGACAACCTCTGTTTTTTAGTCAGAGATATAGAACAGGATTTTGAATCTGTTGAATTTAGTGCTCAGCACAGAAACAGCCTTTCTCTATGGTAAATCAAATCTAAGTTTATAAGGTCCCGTGAAATGCTTGGGATATGGAACTCTTACAACTGACTTGACAAGACCTTGTTTGGACTTACTTTGCACAAGCAATGAATGATGCTGTTTCAGTTTCATTAACCCAGCCTACAGAAAGAGAATTTTGTCTATTCTACTCTTGAAGTTGGATAAATCATCCCTCATTGTATTCTTGGAAATCTATGTTTTTAATACCCCAAATGTTTCTTACCTCACAAGAAATATGCAAATAAGTGAAACCAGTGTGTTTTTCCCCTTTTCATTGGTTTTTGCGCATGTGTGTGTGCACGTGTGTGTGTGAGATTAATTCTCTTTTTTTGGAATATGGTATACTCTTTCTCAAGTGAGAAGAGGGGATAGTGGTTGGCTTGAAAGAACCCGGTTTCTTTTTGCAGATCTTGATGATGAGAATCAGAATTGAATATCATGTGACTGATGACCCAGTGAGATTGATTTTAATGACTGGTATTGGCACACATGATTAAAACACTACAAATTCTGAGGCCAGCTCTACACAGTGCACAGTGTGGATTTGGCAGTTGTCTGGTAACTTCAGGCTACAAAGGTGGCCAAAATGATCTTAGAACTTAGAACTGCCTGTGTTTGCATTCAGACATTTAGCAAAATTGTTAAGAGCCAAGGACCCAGAATCAGAGTGCCTGGGTTCATTATTTTTCCCTGTGCCACTTACTAGTGGTACAATCTCGGACCAGTTATGTAACTGTTTGTTTCTCCACCTGTAAGATGAGGTTAGTAATACACTTACTGCACAGGGTTGTGGGGAGAATTGAAAGCATTAATATTGGTAAAATGCTTTGCTCAGACTTTGGCACATAGTAAGTGCTAAATAATTTCTAGCTGCTATTATTGCGTTAGGAAGATATTTAAGATATGGGCTTTATAGAGACAAAGATAGATATGGGAAAGCAAGGTCAATGCCACTTTTGGTAAAATATAAAGAACTGCAAACTTTTTGGTGAAGCATTAAATACTTATCATCTGCTTGACCTTTTAAACTGAATTATTTTGGAGATGACTTTCTATAAATACTCTCTAAAGGTAATGCAAGTATCAAAAAAATATTCCAGAGAAGTTGAAGATATAGGTGTCACTTAGTGAAGGTTAAAGACATCAAGGCAATTTAGTTTATGAAGGGAAAGTTGAAGGAGGCTGGACTTGGACATGACTTTATCAGCAATTAAAATAATAACAGCTATTTACTGAGTACTTATTATGTCACAAGAACTTTATTTACTTCTGTAATTTAATTATATAATAATTTAATCTGCATTAACCCTCACAAAGTTCCAGAAAAATTGTGATCTCCACCTTGCATCTCATGACACTGAGGTTTAGAGAGGTGATGTGATTTTTCAGGTTCCAAAATTGGGATTTGAATCTAGTTATTATAAACCGCAAAGTCAGTATTTTCAGCCTCTGTTTTTCTCTTCCTATGTGGCTATTTATGTGACTACCTATCACTAATATGGCATTTTGGGTTTTACAAAGCTCTTGAAGAGTCCTATGAATTAAACATCCTGTAAGTTTCAATTTTAACAGGTAAGAAAATTGAGGCTTGATGCAGTAGACTAGTTTTCTCAGAATTATTCAGATACTGCACAACCCAGTTGTAAGGATCCACATTTTCTAACTCATGTACAACCATTTTCTACTTGCGATTCTTGCCCATTCCATACTCACCCCTCTGCCAATAGCTAATGGGGGGAGAAGGTGGTGGCAGAAACATCAGTGGAAAAGAGATTCACAGTGGAAGGCAAGCAGCAAGGATGTGGGGAGGAAAGAAGAGCCCCACTGCCTACATTGCCTCAGCGAGTTAGAAGGCGCTCACGTGGTTGCCACATTCTCAGCGACGTGGTGACTGACAGCTTTTATTTTCAAATTTTTGTTAATTAAGCAAAAATTTATTATTATAGTAATATTTATTATTTCTTTTGTTCACAATGCAATATTCATTTTAGTATACTGAAGTTGCATCATACCCACCACTGGAGTTCCAGTGTCCTTTACCACCATCTTTTCCCCACCTCCCCTGACCTCCACCCTCCCACCCTCATAACCATAGTCCTTTGTTGGCTGTCTTTGTTGGGATTTGTGTGTTCGCTTGCTCCATTTATTATATTTCACATATAAGTGCAACAATCCTGTATTTCTTTTTATTCTGATTTATTTTGCTTAACTTGATCCCCTCCTATCCCATCAAGGTTGTTGCAAAGGGCATGAGTTCATTCTTTTTTTAACAGTGACATTGAATCCGTTGAGTCTCTAGATCACAGCTTCTTTATCTTTATTCTTTATGTTGATGGACATTTAGTTTCTTCCCATGTCTTGGTTGTTGTAAACAGTCCTGCTATGAACACAGAGGTGCATGTATTCTTCCTGATTAAAGATTTTGCAGCCTCTGGTTATATGTCCAAGCATGGGATTGCTGAATCAAGTGGCAGGTCCATGTTTATTTGTTTGAGGAATCTCCATACTGTTTTCCAAAGTGGCTACGCCAATTTACATTCCCACCAACAGTGCAGGAGGGTTCATTTTTCTCTAAAACCCCTCCAACACCTGTTATTTCCAGTCTTTTTGTCTTTTTGATATAGGTTATTCTCACTGGTGTGAGGTGGTATCTCAATGTAGGTTTTATTTGCCTTTCTCTGATGATGAGTGATGCAGAACATTTTTTTCAGGTGTCTGTAGGCCATTTGTGTGTCTAATGAAATAAAAATTAAAACAGAAATTGTCTAAGTTAGATGATAACAAGAATATTTTAACAATATGGGGTTAAAATATCAAATATCACAGGGAATTACTTCCCCATAGGTTTGTAAAACATAGTATTTGCTCAACCTATGACATATTTCAAGTAGGCATCATTAGAATCTAATTTTTCATCTCTTGGATAAAATAAGTCTGATAGATACTGCAAGAACTAGTTCATTTTAAAAATATATCAGACCTATCTTAGACTATTATTAGTAAAAACAGCAATTATTGTTATCCATGGTGATGAATTTATACATTCCTCTCAAGATAGTTAAGATATTTATATCCACGCAAAGCAAAAGAACTGATCTTAATCTATTTTAACTGTAACAAATACATAGAATCCAGATATTTTAGAGATTAGGATCCTGGGAAAATAAAGCAGACATTCATAAATCTTTTATTCAGCCTTCCCTTCCTTTCGTATACACTTATACCAAGAATTACCACTGAGAAGAAAGTGGTCATGGAATAGGAGTCAGCCCACTAAAAACACGTGTTCTTTCATTCATTCATCATAGCTTATATAGAGTAACTATCAAATATCAGACACAGTTAGGGTGCTGGACAGTGAATGAAACAGATCAAGGTCCTGGGCTCACTTTGTGGTGGGCAGACTATCAGGTAACTATCTAGAGTACAGAGTAATGATGAGTGTTATGAAGAAATGAAAAAAGGAAGGAAGGGGCTATGCCATGTTGGGGAGGGTGTAATTCATGGGCAGGAGGATACCCAAGGGAAAGGGAGTTGAAAGGGAATGAGGAAGCCAGCCAGACAGAACCTGGGGTGGGCAGAGCATTTCAGACAGAGGAACAGCGAACAGCATGCATGGAGGTTTAGGCAAGGGCAGTGACGTTGGAGAAGAGTGGACAAGAGGAAGAGCATAGGAGACACAAGCAAAAAGTTATGGGGCTTAATGAACAAGTAGGGCACTATAAATCAGACTGAAGAATTTGGCTTCCTTTTTAACCCAAACTAGGCAGGTGGGGACAGAGAGGGAGGAGCAGGCCTGGAACATGCATGGCTTAGACTCTTTTCCTTTCCATTGACATTTTGTGAACACCAGCCACAATGCATGCGTCCTGGTGTGTTTCTGGAGGTTCAAAGACAAAAAATATATTTCCCTCTAGTTATTCAGTTTGGTAGGGAGGATAGAAAGGTATTTTCTTCCTTCTGTCAAGAGGAGACTTTTACACAGGTCTGGGCACATGCTCAGCATTATTTTCCTACGTACAGAGGGAAGTCTCACATAGACACACAGAAACCTCTCCCTCTAGAGTGACCACTAGGCTGACCCACTTCCCCACACCAAACACCTGTCTCCAGAGAAGAGAAGGTTCATGTCACTACGAAGTCTTTAGTCTTCTATGTGCAAGTGACAGTGTACTCCATTTTTTGGAATGACTGTGTCCTTGAGAAGTTGTAGAAACAGTGAAAATGCATCTAGTGGATTATATTCATAATGAACTCAGACATTGCACTGCAAATAAATCTGTGCCTTAACTCGTGAAATTAAAAAACACCTTACCTTCTTCTAAATGTTCCCGCCTTCTTTTGGACTACAGTAAGAGGATAGCTGTAATTGGACACCTTGATCTGGGAGGATTTATTTTTTCAGTCCTGCCCAAGTTGTTGTGCAGCAAGAGTGTCAGCTCTGGCAAGGTGACAGGTTAGAGCTGCCCTCTGTGTCCCCGGCAGGACTTGGAGAAGATAATATAACTTAGAAAGTACATGGACTGTCCTGGGGGGTCTGCGACCCAGAATCAGGATTACTCATCATTTCCAGAAAGTTTTTAGTCACGGTTATTTTCTTCTATCTAGTAGTTATTTATACTTTTCATATATCAAAGTACAGGGAACTTCAGGTTTCAAGAGCTTTTAGTCTCTGTGGTGGTGTGTGAAGAAAGATCCCAGATCTGAGTGGTGAGTCCTATCTTTAAATAGGATCAGAGCCCCACTGTCTCCCACTCCAGATTCAAGGGAGGGGGAGCAAAGAATTTGGCATCTATCAACCACAGTTTGCCCTCTAACATTCTCAGGCCAGATGGATTGGGAGGAACGGTCCCTTCAGATCTGCTCTACCCCTTGAATTTTTTCCCCAGTTACCTTAAAGTGTATTTAAAGTAAGAGAAAAAGTGTTCTCACACAATATATACTTGGTTCTTGAAATTAGAATGTGATGAGCAACAGAAAAAATGATTCTGCACTTGTGATCCATTTAAAACGCCATCTTTTGAGGTGGTACGTAATTTAAAGAAATGTCTCAAACACTTTTTGAAATTCTATAGTAACCAATACATAGAGAAATGCCTTCGCTGGGCATCAGAACCAGTTTAGAAAAAGAAAAAAAAAAAAATCACACCAGTACTACTCAATTTCTTTAAAATCACCGAGCAAGAAAAGTTAACATTGACTTCCAAAGTGCTTTTATACAGCTTCTCTTCAAGACGATGACTTATATTCAAGGGCAAAGGTTGAGACTTTCCTTTGCTTTTGATGAGAAACTACAAGGTAAACGTAGATGACTTCCCTCTCTGAATTTTGCTGGGTGTGGTCTTTAACATTTTTTTTAATTTAAAAGAAGACAGGTCTAGCACTTTTATACTAAAGTTAATATTTCTTGGAGCTCCTGCTAAGCCACCTCAGATTTCTCCAGATTTTGTATCAATTTATGTAACAATCTCATTCATGTTGGTCTCCAATACCATCCCCTAATCACTGTTTCTGCGAGAATATTGTGTGAATCTTGTCTACCTGGATATTTAAATCCTGTTCACAGATGTTTTCAAAACACTGTTGAATGTCTCCACAAATACTTGAATTAGTTCTGAAATGCCAAGTTCACTTTCTGAAGAGTATAAAGAAAAGACGAAATATAACATTGTATAATATCTCTAAACCAGTTTGTTGTCAGATCCTCCTAGGAATTTTGCAAACTTTTACATCTCTCTTAGATGTCAAATTTGAATGACTTCCTGATACTTTGCTGTTGTGTATCCTCACCGTAGGATAGTGAGGAGCTCCAAGGTAGGTAGACCTTGGAACACCCATGGTTGGTGAAGAAGATCTCTTTTATCTTGGCCAAACTGAGTCAACTGAATGGGCTGGGGCCAGCAAGATTGTTTTGGACATGACAGGAAGTCACATTCTACAGACTCTGACTTACGTGATCCCATATGATCTGCTTCTACTGGAAACGAATTATATTCTTCCCAAATGAAAAATGTTTTAATTCCCTCCCAAGACTTCCAGGTCTCTTCCTGTCATTGCATTGAACTTTGGGACTTTATCATCTAAATCAGATCCACATAGGTGGATGGAACTACGGTGCATGGGGGGAGGCAGGCAGTTCCTTGAATATGATTTCTCTTTATCTGAAAGTCAGTAAATTAAAAAAGGTAAGTTTCTGGCGCCCCATACCCTCCTATACAAAATATAGGAGTGGCATCGGTTAAGACAACTTCTCTAAACACTCTCTTCCATAGATGGAGAGGAGGAGCCGTCAGCATGCAATGGTAGTTACTGAACATACCAATTCCAAAAATGAGCTCTTTGCAGGTTACCAGTTCCTTAACTAAGTCCCAATCTTGCTTGAATGATTCTGAGATTATTGTCTCTACCCTTTGATATCTTAATTCCACCTTTGAATCAGTCTTCATAAAGAACAAAAACTAAAGGTTCATGTTTGCAACTGAATAGCTTTTTCTAAAGGCTTTTTTCATTTGTACTTCTGTTTCTTTTCATCTAAACTAAAAGTTCTCTTAAAAAAATATGCGTTTCCCATCACCATGACGCTTACCCTGTTAGTCAAAAGCTTCACCTGCATATCTCTCCAAGACATATCCTTATCATAAGTAATGTGTGAGGTGGTTTTAGAATAACACACTTGAGATGTTTATAAATTCTGTTGTTTAGCAGAGAGTCTTTGATACTTAGAAATGTATAAAGTCCTTATAATAGCTGAAAGGTTCTGTGGTGTACCATCTCAGATATTTCTGAGGAGTTAACAAAGATTCTGGATTTGGTCTTTATCTTGAAGCAGTCAAGTGATTCTCATTATTCGTGAATCCTTTTTTTTTTTTTTTTTTTTTTTTAGAAGCACCTTTGCTTTATTCTTATTTATTTGTTCATACTAATTTCTTCCCCCGGGACTCGAACCCAAGGTTATGTGATTTGCACCTTCAGGGATGATTGACATAACTGCTGCTCCACCAGGGTGTGCCTGTGAATAGACCAAAATTTCACACACACACACACACACACACACACACACACACACACACACAAATAGCACTCTTTTCTTTAACCCATCTTTCTTCCTGAATCTTATAATAGGAAGTTGGAAGATGCCAGGTAACATTTTTAACTTTCTGCTGAAAAATCTTAGTCAAATCCTCAAGATCATTCTGTACTTTATCTTTTCTATTCTCCACAATATCATAGTCAATGGTTTGCTAACTGTTCTGCGTGTTTTTAATTTAGATGTTCTTCGTGCCAGCTTCCATTTTGATTATATTTTCCTCTCTGTTCAAGTTCTCATCTCCTTGAGTCTTTCTTGTATTCATTAACCATTTCCTCAAGGTCCTCCACTTGATAAGTCAATACTACATGTTTAGCTTTTTAAGACAATTTACTCCAGTTAATATAGCCATTTGAAAGTTCATTCTAGAACTTAGTGACTTAGAGCAAACACTTAATTTTTGTCATGATTTTGTATATGGGAAGTTTGGGAAGAGTTAAGTTGGATAGTTGGTCCTCAAGGTCTCTAATACAGCTTTAGTTGATGTTGACTCAGGCTGTGGTCTCTAAGATTTGAGTAGGCTGAATGCCCAAGTGAATCATCCACATGACTGGCTGTGGATGCTGACTGTTGACTAGAGCTCAGTTGTTGTTCTATCCTAAGTACTTTTATATGACTTCCTCTTGACACATGGGTTTCTTACAACATGGTGGCTATATTCCATGAAGGAGGATCTTGAGAAAGGTTTTATAAGACCTGGATAGAAGGTGCAGAGGTTTTTTATGATGCCATCTTGGAAGTCTTAGAATGTCACCTTTGCTGAATTCTAATAGCTCATTTTCCATGGGTGGAACTGTTTTTTTCTTAATAAGAAGAACCAATAATTGGTGGCCATCTTTAATTTACCACAGTGACTCTCAGAGCTTTCCCAAACAACTGCACTCTTGGGAAGATATTGGTGACATGTAGGCTTATTGAGAATGAGTGGCTGAACACTCATCACGTTGTTCAGGGAAATCTGTTATCTTGGAGCATCTAGGAATTCTAAGGAATTCTAATCTAGCAGTCTTGTTAGAAAGTTTTTGCTCTGAAAAACTTTCTGAAGTTTATGAAATCTTGTAAACCTTTAAAAGATGTCTTCCTTCTTTGGATCATTCATATTATCCCATTGTTTTGAATGCTGTGGACTAATCTGCCCATAGCACTTTAAAATTGTGAGAATTCCTGTCAGAACGGCCTATTGTTGTCTTCAGCTAAACAGTCCACCCTATTTTATAATCTGCATCAGGACCCAGTGACCTTTTAAGAGTGTATCAGAATCTTAACTTTTGTTTTGGAAAGCTGGGTACTAAGAAGGCTGAATTGGTAAAAGGGTGTGATCACATTCATGTCTGAGGGGTATGATGGACATCCGAGCAAAGGCCAATCATGTAGGCTTAATGGCTCTCACTTTATGTGTTGGAGGCGGAGTCAAAGGTAGGACCCAGGGAGACTTCAGTGAACCCTTGTCTTTGCCAGTCTTTGTGCTCAAAGACTTTGTGTTGCCGGTTTCCAGCGTCTGACTTCTCTCCTACTTCTTAAATGGGGACCTAAACCTGGAGTATTTTCTTATATGGGTACACACTTGGAGTGACTGGTTGTTTTTTTTTTTTAAATACTCAGGACTCTTCTGGAACAACTCAGACATTTGGCCTCTAGCCCTGAGTGGCACTTATGAAAAGATGGATTGGAAGCAGGCTGACTCTCATGGGGAGGAAACAAAAGCCAGGAGTCCAAGGGTAAAATTTGACAACTGATATATGCAGTGGTTTGGAGACTGATAAATCATAGCAAATGCCAAAGTCTGTGATTCCCTGTATTTAACAATAAGCCAGGTTTGGAGGAGGATATCCAGAGAGAGGCACATAGGTATCCATTTGCTATGGTTATGGGCAGGCCAACATGCTTTGAATCCAGAGATCACAGGAGGACAAAGTATGAAAAATCATCACAGACTGGAAACCAAAACCGATAAGTGTAGATGATTTGAAGGGCTATCCATAACACAAGATGATACAGTGTGGTTGACTCATCTGGCCTACTGTGTACTTTCCAGAGAGATACACTGAGAAAATGAAGACAGGGCTTGGAATGTGAATGATTGGGTGCTAGGAGTGAGCATCATCGTTGTCCATGGATGCCATGGGTGGTGCGTGGGGTCAGCAGCCATAGGGTTGTTATCTGTGGTCAAGCTGACAAAGTGAGGATGGCACATGGTCACTAAGGTGTGACCTGAAAAAGCTCTCTTGTAAGCAACAAAGTAGGATAGATGATGTGACTTGGAATTAAAAATGAATTGGACAAAAGTATTTTACCTTTCAAAAGTTCAAGATTCTTCTACCTCCACTTAAAAACCCTTTAAGGATGTGATGTCTTTCTAAGCAGAACTTAGAACCTTTCAGAATTCACCAAAGGCAGAGTAAGCCATAAACAGCGAACAGCTTGTCACTAGTTTCTTTGGCATTTTTTCCTCTTTTTTATTTAAAAAAAAAAAACAAAAAAAACATTTTCAACTTCACTGTCTCATTCTTCCACTTTTTTCCTTGCTGAATTTAACTTCCTTCCATCTGTAATACTTGGCCTCCTTGGCTATGAGGGCAGGAGAAGTAAATGAAAATAATTTCCTAGTCTCCAGGGTAGGGGTGTGTCTGGTGGTATAGGGAAATGCATAGTTAAGAAAGTACTTATGTCCATGTTAATATGGCATCTGACCTGCTACCACCCTTCAAAACAGAGAATGTTTGTGATTTCTGAGAGTCCTCTGAGGACAGATCCCAACCTCTGGGTGCTCTGTCTAGTTCAGTCCAAAGCATCTGGCAAACTCCTTTGATGATAAGAAACAAGACCTCGGCCTCACACTTCTTGCCTGGGCTTAAGATGGTCTCAGGATCTGGGTCCACAGGTATTGAAAAATGATCAGTGGAACAGAGTGTAGAGTCGGTAGCTAATTTTCTTTGGGTTTTGGCTCATGGCTCAATGCTGAGTAAAGTAGCCTTGCTTAGCATCTGAATGCAAGGGAATGTAATGCCCATTCTGTGTCATGAAGTTTTCATGGAATATTCTCTTCACTGGTTTATACAAATTCATTCCTGAGCACCTTGGTGGGGAAAAAAGTCAAACTGATGCTTTGCTCTTGTGCTTTTGCTGTTGCCCGAACTCTGACTGATGGGTAAAAGTGCCTGTCTTTTTATATGGGTTACCAGATATCATAGTTTCAATATCTATGCCCTTGCAATCAATTGTCAATATAGTATAGGAAAACTTTTTTAAAGGATCCATTTTATTGAATTAAACAGAGTTCTGGAAAGTACCAGGAGAGAGCTATAATGAACTGTGGATATCCAAGTCTTGGACAAAAGATGTTGATAGGAGGAGATGGAGACTGTCTTCAAGGAAGTAGCATTAGGAAGAAATTTGAAGGATGTTGACAATTGGAAATGGTGGTGGAGTTTGAGAAGGAAAAGGATAGACTCTGGCAACTATATCTTGTTTTGTTTTTATGCTAATGAAAAGGAGAAGAGCCAGGACAGAGTTTTAAAAATTGTGGTGAGTCAGTTAGGTGTATTTGTTTTTAATTTGGTAAGTTATGGGGAGGCACTGACATTTTTTAAGTATGGTAGTAATGTTATCAGAGGGGAAACAGCATGCTTTAAATAGAGTTCATCTCAAATGGGCCACTCTGTTTATGAAGATTTTTATCTAGATAAGCACATAAATATGTACATATAAATTTCCTCAGCCAAAGGAAAAGGTTGTATTTTATGGCATAAAATTATATATTTTTTGGCTCTGACTCAGCAGTCATAAAATCTAACTATTTCCAAGCATAAGAAAGATGGAAACTACTCTTTATAACATCTTAAATAATTGTATGGAAGCCAATCACAGGGCCCTTGTGCATAAGTAGCTCACACTGAATTTTAGGAGAGTTTTTAAAATACATTTGAGCATTAAGTTTGGGCATAGAAACAGATCATATATCTAATAGGTAACTTCTCTGTGAACTTCCAGTCTCACTATCTACAATGAAATGTTCAGATATGCATTTAAATGCAACTATTAAGAAGAACTTGAACCTTTTCCTATGTCTGTTGCCTAATAAAACAAACTTCCCCAACTAAGCCCAAAGGGGGAAAATGCAATATTTATGTGGAACTTTCAGTCTCCAAGTGAAAGGAGAAATCACACAAGACTTTCTCAAGGAAGCATTGCATTTGATTCGGTCATGAATAAGTTATAGTTGTAGTTTGAATGCTGGGCAATGTCACCATTAATAAAAATTAATGCAGATAAACTGCTAATCCACAGCAGAAAAGTCAGAGCCATGCAGAATGGGTATCTTGTCAAGTGTTAGGAGACTCCAAGTACTGGTATCTACTTTAATAACTGTTATTTTGCCACAGAGTGGTCAGTTTCTCTTGGGGTTTTTTTTTAATTTATTTTTTTTATTTTCTACTCTATTCAAAATTTAAGCAGACTATTAACACTGGGGAGAGGATATTGAGATTAGTTAAAGTGCGTGTATTACTGTAATATCTCTGCTTAGCTTGCAAAACAGATTAACATATGGAAAATAATCAGTCCAGGTCTGTTAACTATGTCCTGGTCTATGAAAACTGTCTTAATTGTTCTAATTTTACAAATGTCTCACTTTTAGGAAGGTATTAAACCTAGGGAAGAGAGGGACGAATTTTTAAGTCATATAGCCATAGAGAGCATGATAAAAGCATAGAACCAGGTAAAATCTATTGTTTGCCAAGAAGAATGTTTCCAGCATTGTCCAGTTCTGGTGTCAGAGTGGGTTTTGCATGATTGAAAGTCAGGCCAAGGAGGCTTTCAAGGTGACAGGCACAGAGACTGGAGACCAGGTTATGGTCACAGGAGGAGGGTGGCAACATTCAAATTTAGAAGTCTCTTGTCAGCAAAACTTCAGGCTGGTCAAGCAGCTTCTAACAGGATAATTGATAGGACCAAGAAGACTGCCAAAGGGATTTTTATTTGGAAAAAAACCTGTTGCAATCTTTATCAGAGATAATTCGGAGCTTTTCATCTCCCATTATATCCTATACCTGAAGGAAAATCATCTCTGTCTTTTGCAAATCTGTCATCTCAATTCACACTTAACTAAATACTGTTAGGACCTTGCCATGGAATAACTTAAAAACATCAAGGAAACAAGACTGAGATCAGGTGGTGCTGAGTGTGTGCATGCCTGTATGGATGTGGGTGTGAATGTGCATATGTGAGCATGTGTGTAAATGTGCACGAGTGTGCATGTGTATACCTATGTGACTGTGTGCATGCATGTGAGTGCATGTGTGTGTGAGTGCATATGTATGAGTGTGAGCTTGTGTATATGTGTATGAGTATATGTATGAGAGTATATATGTGTGAGTGTATGTGTGTGTAACCTGAGCCGCAATGAAGCAGAGAGGGAAGACTGAGAGGCCTCTGTCCTTCATGCTGCCCTCATTCATTCATAGAAATTCCCCTTTAACCTCATATGTGGAGATGAACGTTTACTTTCAAAAACAGCAATTCCCTCGCTTGAACATTGTTTGACTCTATTATTCAGAAACTATTGCCTTATAGAGTTCCTTAACCTCAGGATGGTAATTTTGTTTTGTCTTTGGAAGACAACATTATGAAAAATGCTTATTTGGAGGTGTTGCATTCATATTTAATTTCTACACTGACAACTGAACTCACCACCATCTGAATTTAGTTCTTAAAAGGATAATTATATGGTTTTGGGGTTTATTTCACTTATATGGAAAGTGAAATTAGGCGAAGGTGAGTACTTTTCTTGGATTCTACTTTATGACCTCTAACTTTTCCACTAGGAGACTCCAAGGTCACACAGCCCAGCAACTTCATATGCTTGGAAATCAGGGGCCAGAAAAACTGAGATTTGAGACTAGAAATGGCTACTGGGACGAGGCGGTCTTGGACCTGTCGTCCATCTGCAGGGTGGGGGAGGAAGTCTGAGAGGAGACAGTGCACAGAATCTGTTTCCATGAAGACTGGGAGGTGCTTCTGTGCATCTGTAGTTGGGAAGTCCTGGCTAGTGGTTACCGGTGCCTGTTCTTAGCTAGACCTTTATGATTAAGGTTCAGTAGAAGAGCTCCAGCCCAATTCTGGTCCCACCGTTTACTAACTCATAGCTCTGAACAAGTTGTTTAATCTTGCTAAACCAACTTCTATGACGTTTATGAAAAGGAGAAAGTGTTCACTGGGTTATCGTGACGTTAAAAATAATAAAGCACTTACCACAGACCTGAACTACCTAAAACCCAGTATGTGATCATTTTCATTTGTTCAAAATTTTTAATGGTTGGATTATATCTTGAGCAAAGTGGGAATTTCATTATAGGAACACAGAGTTCAGTTACTGGAGTTAGGATACCTAAATGATCATTACGACGCAATATTTAACTTTCTTGGATTGTCTCCTGACCAGAGTTTGAATATCATGTTTGGAATTGAACTAAATTTGCATGTGGATCTGATAGGGTCTCTTTGGGAATGAGAAGATCACAGGGAGTAGGAACTAGATTGCATATTACACTTACTTTAACTATCCAACTACACTAAAACAGAACCATGTTTAACCCAATATTCTTCAAAAGCTTTTTCCCTAAGATGTTTTTCACTTCTTACTGTGATAGATGCTCTGTCACCCACTTGAGTCTACTTGCTATTTCTTGAGCAGAGCAAATATTCTGACACTTCAGAGCCTTTAGCTTAGCATTTCTTTCTTTTTGGAATGCTGAGGAGAGTAGTAAACTTCTTTCTTTGGGCACAAGGAAGCCACTTTAGGATTGTGAGACAAGGAGAGGTATCAGTCACCAGAAGAACCCACGCTTTAATATAAATGCAATTATTTCATTCTAAAATTCTAAATAAAAAATTCTTTAATGGCTGCCTGCAGTATGACGTCTAGATTCCAAAAAACTGGTTGAGGAGCCCTGCATCTTGCACTCACTGCTTTATATCTTATCTTCTAGTAACCAGAAGGAGGGAAGATGGTAGTGGGGTAAGGGAGAGGGCTCTTTCAGTCCCTGTGCTCTCCATCAGCTCTCCAAAGAAGCCCAAATAAACATAAAAAAATTACAAAACCTGGCGGTGGTGTGATGGAGAGGGATCTTTCAGTCCCTGTGCTCTCCATCAGCTCTCCATCCTCTCCAAGGAAGTCCAGATAAACATAAAAAAAAATTACAAAACCTGTGCTTTTGTATAAACCAAGCTTAAAGATTAATCTCTGGTCTAAACCTTCCAGATTGAGTCCCTAAACCCCTTCAACATAAGATAGGAGCCTTGCTGTGCAACAGAGTTATTTGGAGTTTCTTATACCATAATTTTTCCTTCTGCCAAGATCTTCTTATTTATTTATTTTTAATTTTTCTGACTTTATCGAGATATAGTTCACATAAAACATGTAAGTTAAGGTATAAATGTAATAAGGTGATATATATATATATATATATATATATACACATATATATTCTTTTATATCTACTGTATTTTAAAATCTCAATATGGTAGCCACAATATTAGTTAACACATCCATCACTTCATATAATTACTATTGTATGAGAACATTTGAGATGTACTGCCTTCTAAACTTTCAGAGATACAGTACAGTATTGTTAATTATAGTCACTATACTGTTCATTACATTGCCAGACTTTTTCATCTTTTAAGTCGAAATTTGTGTCCTTTGAGCCCCTTCACACATTGCCACCATCCTCCATGCAAGTCCCTGACAATCACCAGTCTGTTCTCTGCTTCTATGAGTGCATTGTGTTCCAGTGTTTTTATATATGAGTGAAACCATACAATAGTTGTATTTCTTTGTCTGACTTATTTCATAAAGCCTTCAAGTTTAATTCATGTTGTCACAAAAAGAGGATTTCTTTTTATGGCCCAATGATAATCCATCTTCTATATCCATTCAATCCTTTCATGGACATGTAGGTTGTTTCCAAGTCTTGGCTACTGTAAATAATGCTGCAGGGAATATAGTGGTATAGATACCTCTTCAAGACTATAATTTTGGCTTCTTTGGATAGATATCCAGAAATAGAATTGCATGGATCATGTGATCATTCTATTTTTAATTTTTTGAAGAACCTCTATACTGTTTTCTTATTGGTTGCACCAGTTTACAATCCAACATACAGAACACAAGGAATTCCTTTTCTTAACATCCTTCCCAGCATTTGTTGTCTCCTTATCTTTTTGATAAAGATAGGCTTGAGGTGATATCTCATTGTGGTTTTGATATGATTAGTGATATTGAGTACCTTTTCATACCTTTTCATGTATCTGCTGGGTATTTTAAAAGCTTATCTAGAAAAATGTCTATTGGGTTCTTTGCCTACTTTTAAACTGAATTATCTGTTTTATTTGTTATTGAGCTATATGACTTCCTTATACATTCTGGATATTAAGCCCTTCTCAGATGTATTGTTTACAAGTATTTCTTCCTATCCCATGGATTGCCTTTTCACTTTGTTGATTATGTCTTTTGCTCTGCAGAGTATTTTAGCCTGATGTAGTCTCACTTGTTTATTTTTGCTTTGTTGCTTGTGCTGTGAGTGTCATATCCAAAACATCATTGCCAAGAATGATGTCAATGAGCTTTTTACCTACTAGGAGTTTTATGGTTTCAGAGCTTATATTTAAGTGTTAATCCATTTTAAATTATGTGAGCGAGGTAATATAGGAGCCCAATTTCATTTTTTGCAGGTGAATGTCTAGTTTTCTGAGCACCATTATTGAAGAGAATATCTTTTGAATATTCTTAGCTCTCTTGTCAAATATTAACTGACTGTTTATGCATGGGTTTATTTCTGGGCTCTTGGGTTTGTGCTATTGGTCTGTGGTCTATTTGCATGTTTCTAATGTCAACACACACTATTTTACTTACTATAGCTTTGCAATATGCAGTTGATCCTTAAACAATATGGGTCTGAACTCTTCAGGCCCACTTATACAGCACTTTTTCTGTCTTCAGGTTCCAAGGTCATAAACTGAACCACCTGTGGATGTTGGTTGGTTTAATTTGTGAATATGGAACCTGCATACATGGAGGATTGACTAAATACACAGATTTTCAACGCACAGGTGGTTGACACCGCTATCCTGTGTTGTCCAATGGTCAACTCTTGTTTGAAATCAGGAACTATGCTGTTTCTAGCATTGTTCTTCATTCCTAGGATGGCTTTGATATTTTTTTTGGTGGTTCCATATTAATTTTAGGAATTTTTCTACTTCTGCTATTTTTCTACTTTCTACAAGATTACTTTGTAATCTTGATAAGGATTTCATCAACTCGATAAGACTTTTTGCATAGTATGAACATTTTAAACAGTATTGATTCTTCCAATCCATAAATATGGGATAGTTCTCCACTTGCTTGGGTCCTCTTTCATTTCATTTATCCACACCCTCTTGTCATTCTTCTTTTCTCTATCTCATCAGTTGCCTGGCTAATTCTGCTCATTCTCTATGCTTGTGCTTGACCTTTTACCTATTCTACCTAATCCCATTACATATATAACATTAGAGATCCTTTATGTGCATCTCTGTATGGCATACACTACAGTTTTTAGAACTTATCTGTTATGTATCAACCTCCCCTAATGACTAAGAGCATCTTGTAGACAGGACCATGTCTGGTTTACCTGGGGTGTGTAAATGATAACTTAGAGAAATATTGCTGGGAATCGAGTTGGATTTTAGTAAATGCTTTTTAAAGAATAAGTGACATAAACTGAGGTTTTGAAAGACTATTAAAAATCTAAGTGTGAAATAATTGGAAAAAAAATTTAAAGAAAAGATACAAGTAGGAATGAAAGTGAGTAGGCAGGAAGGTAGGAAGAGAGTGGAGGAAAAAGCGCTTTATTTTATTTAGTTGTTTAAATTGGTTGTTCCTTTCTGCCCTGGGTGACCTCGGGATATAGGTGGGATCACTCTCTGGGTGTACTAGCCTACTAGGGTGGCTACTTAAAAAAAAATAACTGGATTGTTCAGAGAAGGTTTAGGAGGTTACATCATTAGCTCAGAAATTTGGAAAGGGGCCCCAAACTTGAGAAGTGGCAGTTCATACTCTGTAGAAACCTGTTTCCTCATCTGTGAAAGAGGAGTTTTAACAGTATCTATATAATATAACTGTTGTGCTGAGAACTCAATGTATTATTATCACTATTATTATTGTTGTTATTACTATTATTAAAAGTATTTGTATCTGTCCTGTGTAGTGATGAAGAATACTTCTCTGGTTCATGCTGCCAAGAGCTACTCCCAGTTCCCAGAGTTACTTGCTGGTTGAACCTCATTTCATTTCCTAACCTCCGTACCTCAGTTTTCATATCTTTAAAATGGAAGTAATAGTAGCACTTAATCCATAAGATTTATATGAATTGATGCATGTATAGTGTTTAGACCTGGCAGGTAAGAATGTCTTAATAAGCACTGGGTTAGAACACACACATACACATGAATAGAAAGAGAATATTGCTGAGGTAGAATTGACCTGACTTTATAGCCAGCTGAATGTGCACATATGGGTATGTATTTCTTGGCTTGAGGAGTAGAGTAAGGTAGGAGAAAGATTCTGAGATAAATTTGATTTGGAGACAAAATGAATGTGCATGATGCATTTATCCAATATTGGGAGCAGAAATGCTCAGATAATTAGAATAAAATAAAATTGGATCAGTATTTAACTCAACTTTATATCTGGTCAGTTTGCAAGAATACTGGGCATGTGTATATTAAAGGAGATTTCAGATCTAGAATTTATGATTTAAAAAGCATCAAAATACATGTATTAAAGATAATAATTCTTATATTTAAAAAAGTTAGGAGCACTGTTCTAAACATTTGATAAACATTAGCTCACTTAAGCCTCTCAGCATCCCTAAGAGATAGGTACTATGACTATCTACGTCTCACAGTTGGGAAAACTGAGGCACAGAGCAGAAAAGTAATTTGCCCCCGGTCACCTAAGTGGCAAGCAACAGTTTGATCTAAGCAGTTTTATTCTGGAAACTATACTGTTACTGTGTTGGGAACTGTCTCCGAGGCTAGGGTTGAAGCTAGGAGGTTGGCTAGGAAAGCACGATGAAAAAGTGTATGTGTTCAATAGGGGTGCTTTTGAACTAACCGTCTATACCTTTTTATATTGTCAGCAAGTTCCTTATTATAACACAGCAAAACAAGGGCTACAGCACTGTTGGCTGAGTGAATGAATGATTGAATGTTAGAGGTTCAGGCTTTGTGACCATAAAGTAGAGAATTCTTCACTGATTCAGGCTAGGATTGAGATCCCAAATTGCGTCCTGGCCAGGCATTCGCACCCCCAGAATACAGAGAAAACTGGTGGTGTCGGAGTCACCTGGGGTGGTTGCTCAAAATCAGATGGCTAGTTCCTAGCCCTGACCTACTGCACAGGAATGGGGTCAGCCTGGCTTGCTGCGTCTTTAATAAATCCTGGGAGATTTCCATGCACAGCTGCCTTGTGACCCATGGCCCTGATCAGCCAAGATCACTGGGAATTGAACTATGGTATTTTTGTTAACAAAAAGTGCAGCCATAAAGGAATGCTATTGGTTTTCTTGTGTGAGTCCTAAGCCAGCTATGAAGGTGATTTTAAAAGAGGAATTCCCAAAATGTTCAGAGCAATCACAGGATCGCTGAGGTAATTACATGGCCTTCCCAAGTGACTATTTTGCAGGGAAATGCTCATTTGGATTTGTAGTTTCTGGTGTGTTTAATAAATACCACTTTCATTATGGAAAGAGCCTCATTTCATAAATGTGGCTCTTCTGGATAAAAGGGAAAACAGAAGAGCACAGCATCCATTCAACATGATGACTGTGTGTTCTCCACTCCATCACAGCTCTGTGTATGGAGAGGAATCGGTCAGTGGGGTCATTTTCTGAGCTCGGTGGACCATCATCATCCCTGCTTATGTGTGGATTGTTCACAGTGGTTTGACCTTTACAGAGAATAGCTCAACATTAATGCCAAGCATGGTTTTCTATAGTGCAGCCCTTGGGGAACAGTGGGGAGGACCCCGTAACACCTGTGCTACAGCCTGCCTTCTACTAGAAATCTGTAGAACATTCCTCAGAACATGATTTGACCTGAGGAACCTCTGAATCGATAATTAGCATAGTCGTGTCAGGGATCTGCTGAATTTCTCTATCATAGCTTGGTCTGGTTTGGGTGAATGGAAAATACTTTTTTGACCTAAATATTAGACCTAAACATCCCTGCAATTCATTCACAGCGAGTTACGTTTACATGAGATTTCCCACATACTGGTGGAAATAGCCACTGCATGTACTTTATCCCGCAATAATTACCCAGAAAATTAAAAAGAATCAATTCCAGTTTAACAGTCTTTTTGCTTAGCCATTTTTTTGCTCTGCTTACAGGTCTAATTGCTTTAATTCTCCTTTTATTTTTCTGTAAGGTAGGGCTCATCGACACTTCATTAGATCCTTGTAAGGGAGAATGAGAACTAGAAGAGGCTTCCTTAAAGGGAGCCTACCTGTGGTGGAGATGGCCATGGGGCACATTTCTCTGGGCCCATCATTCATTCCTTTAACATGTATGCTGCTTCTTTTTTTTTAAAGGAGAGGTGCAGACAGGAATGAAGGTGCGTAGTTGGGCAGGCAGGAAGAGAGAGGAGAAATAAGCATTGCATTTATGTTATCTAATTGTACATCTTGGTGGTTCCACTGACCCTGGATGAGAACCCAGGACCTCGGGGTGGATGTGGACTGTGCTCCACCCATATTCCATCAGGGTGCTCCCCTAAGGTGTATGCATTGAACTCTGTGCCGACTACCCAGCTAGGTGCTGGTGGTATCACTATGGAAAATAAGCAAAGGGAAAATGCTCTTCCGTCATCCTGTGCAGACAGAGCATTAGGTGGAGTGTGGACACAGGGAACAGACTATGAAGGAGGTTAGGAGGGGTCGGGACTATCAGGAAGAGCAGTGCAGGAGAGGATTGGGCTTGGGACAAGGTGGCATTTCAGTTTTAGAGGGAGTCCTCTCTGTGAGGGGGACACTTGGACAGAGTCTTGAGGAAGGAGGGGAAGCCATGATAGCACACATTGAATGGGGTCTTTATCAAATATTCCAGAACTACTGAGCTTAAAAGGGGTGTCACTGTTTAATACATATGGAAATAATACTTTTGAGAGGTTTATAGTGTTTGCTAGCATATTAAGTAATTGTAAAAGACCCATGGAAAGAAGCCTGTTTAATTCAAACATATTTAACAGTATTTCCTCCAACCCTCCTCTCCTCTGCAGCCTCCCCTCTCTCTCCCCAAGTCCATCCCTCCCTTGCCCCCTCCATCCCTCCCTCCCCAAGTCCATCCTTTCCTCTTCCTCCTTCCTGCCCCCCTAACTTGTCAACTAGACCATACCTCAGCGATAACTTCAAGGTGACTGTGACCCTGATGACTGATGACAGTCTATAGGGTTTCTGAGGCAGAATGGCCCCGGAAAAGAGCATCCTTGAATCTGAGTGTGAGACCCTTGTCTTCCACTTTATGCCTGAGCAAGTTGAGCTTTTCTTGTTTGGGGTTTTATCCTATAGACATTGGGTGTAACAGGAATGACAACCACGCCAGGTTGTGTGAACCTTAACTAAAGTGGTAAAGCACTTCCTAAATTGTAAAGAACTCCAGACACAGGCATCCCAGATACCATCTCTAGTGCTTGTGTGTCAGTGCATCCTTACTTGGGTTCATTTACAGAGAGCTTGTTAAAGGAGGGTCAAGGAGAAGGAATACCCATCTTGAGTCTGTGAACTAGTAAAGGGTTATCCTGTTCCAAAATTGAATCCAAAATCAGGCCTGCTTAGCATCAAACCCCAGTCAGCTAAAGGAGCTAGCAGAGGCCCATCTCTCTACCTGACCATGGTTCTCAAACTCTGGGACACAGTGGAACACCTTGTTCCTGACTTCCTCTCTCTGGGTGTGACCTGAGCAATGGGATTTTTACAAATTTTCTTAGTGATTCCAGGGTGATAAAGATCAGGGGCCACTACATCACTAACATAAGCTAATCCTTATGATCTCTCTCTCTCTCACTCTCTTACTTTCCTGCCTGCCTGCCTGTCTTCCTCCCTCCTTCCCTCCTTCCCTTCTTACCTTCTTCTTTCTTCTTTCTTTTTTTTTTTTTTTTTTTAGCAGCTTGGCCAAGACAAAAGCTACAAATGGATGAATTCAGTTCTCTCTTGTTCTGGAAGGTAAACAGACAAGAAGGAAGAAAAGCAGGAAAGAGAGGAGAATTGGCTTTTAACAGCCTCCTAATTTGGCACAGCATAATGCCTTCTTGTGCATACTCTTATTTAATCCTTGGTGTCCCTTCCTTATTCATCCTTGAGTCCTGAATGCTTAAAACTCCTTGACCTTCTAACCAGGTTTCTATTCTGTTTGGATAAAAGGAAACATAACCCTGAGGTTTAAATATTGTCATTTCCCTTTTAAAGATGGAATAACTGGCCAGCTTAAGAGACTTCATCAGGCGTTTGGAACAGGACCTTGAGTTCTGTGTCCTGGTCCTTCCAACTGTTCAACCCTCCACAGGCTCACTGTGCTCTCTGCCACCTTCATTGTCCCCTTCTTACCTTTCTGGCGAAACCTAGTCCCCAGCATTTATGTATTGTTGTCAAATGAGATCCGTGCTCACATTTTTTTGGATGGAGGAGCAATTTTGTATTTTACACTTAAATCTGATAGGAAGCAACATACTTGCTTGCCTTCTCATACCTGTACACACAAAGTGGCATAATAAGCCATACATGTGAGAGGTTTACAAGAGAGAGACCCCTTCTGCAAGGTCTTGCATTTTCCATTTCCCCAATAGTGAAAGAACTTTCAGAGAATAAGAACAGATACAGATAGATGCTCTGCCTTGATCAGAGTTTATTCATGCAACACTTGTGGAGCACCTACTTTGTGCAAGACACTCAGAAAAAAGAGAATTAAAATACCTGTCCTGTGAGCAGCAAAGACAGGCATCTTAACCATGGGAACAGCATGAGCTGTGCAGTCATAGGTGGGGTGTTGATGGAGGCAGAGGGGAAGGAGGGATGGATCCCTGGAGACCGGGGTCACTGAGAAGAGTTGGGGGGCAAGGTCTGGGAGGACTCATCAGGAGTGCCCTGGGCTTACTCTGGCCACCTCCCAACCTCCCATCAGCAGTGCTCATGGATTACTCCCCACAGCGGGAGGGTAGTTACCAAAGAAGAAATCCAGCTTCAAAGAAGTGGGATGACTTGCCCAGAGTCAGAAACAGTCAGAAGTACAAATTAGAGTCATGCTCAGGTGTTCCGACTCTGAGTGTTCTGTTCTTTCCATGACATGGAGTTTCCTCTGCTGCTTCAGCATCTGGCAGAGCCTGGTAGCTTCCAGTTGGTCATTGGTGGCATCAGGTGACATCTGGAGGATTTTTTCCAGTTGAACTGGGTTGCCAAGGAAAACTCTTCCTCCCTCCTGAGCCCAGGCAGGAATGCACTATCTCAAATGGAAAATAGAGCCTTGAAACGATAGCACTCCAGAACGCCCCCAGGTCTAAAAGAAAATCTGAAGTCTCTGGTTCTACTCAGAAATCGATGGTACAAATACAGGCATCGATACATATTTAAGATCACCGGCATGATTTTGCCTTGGGTGTTCAAAGATTTCATATTTTACAAATTAGATTTTATTCAAATAAGTGCGATTTTATTTCCAAGACTCTTAAATCATTTACATTCCTAATTTCTCTCCATCGTTATTACTAGCTTAAACCATTGTCAATTCATTAGGGATTCACCAATAAATTTCTCTAGTCACACAGCTCTTCAAAATTTACCCAAGGCCAGTGGGCTCTGGCTGTCACCTAGGCTTTTAAACCTAAGCTATCCCAAACCAAATTCAATTCATTATTTTCTTAGTATAGACTTTATTTTGTACCTCTTTAATAGTGTACATTTAATTCAGTTTCCCAAGTCAAGAAACTTTGGTCTGTTGATATCTCTCCTTCCAATCCCTCCTCCCTACCCCATACTTATTCTCAGGGCGCCATTCTTTGCTGGGAACAGCTGCAGTGACCTTCACCATAGTCCCCCCAACAATGAGTGTTTTCCCACAGGAATTCACTTTTCTTACACACAGAAAATTGTCCAGCCAGCTTAAACAAAATCAGATACCTCTTCTTATTTGAATCCAATGTTCAAACCTTCCTAAAAGACTGATGGTTTTTCCCGTGTCAGTTAAGTAAAATACCCGGAAAATAAATTTCTTTGATGATTGAAGCTTTTATTGTGTCTCCAGGCCATCATTCTGAATACCGGGGATTATTATACACTTTTCATGTTGCAGTCAGCATGACATTTGGCTTACATGAATGTGTTATTCTCTTTAGGTTTCATTTTAAAGTAAACTATTCTGACATTAGCAGTTTTTAGCCTTTCCGGAGTCAGGAACCCTTCTGAGAATGTGATGAAAGTTGTGGGTTTTCTCTTGGGAGCAATGCACACACAGACACACACACACACACACACACATTCACAATTGCAAACATACACATGCAGTTTTGTTTCATGCACATTCATAATTTTCTCCATTTTTATTATTGTGAATCTTTAGTACATGCACATTTTACCTTCAACTTCAAGATTCCCTTCATTCATTCTTAGCACCCTGGGGCTGTCATGAATTCGGGGTTGAAGACTTGTAATGTTTATGAAATTATTTTCATTCTTTCGTGTCAGAGGCAAGGTCTACATTCCTTATCTAAACACGTCCTAATGAGCTTGGTCTTAGCAGATGATTAGCTACTTTCCCACAGTTTTCTCCCTAACGTCTGAGAATGAATTGGGACACTCATCGATCTGCATAGTCAGCCAGATTCCACCCATCATGAGCTAGAGGACTGGGTGAAATCTTCTGGCTAGATTCTCAGCCAAAGAACCTGAAATCTTGTCTCCACCTACTCTGTCACGTTGTAAAATATTTTAGAAACACCACTGTAAAATGAGGCACCTCTGCCATGATAATGTCTTATGTTTGTAGAGCAGTATCACTTCTGCTGTTTCAGTTTATCCAAGCAGAAGAATAGAAACCTGGCTAGAAGGTCAAGGAATTTTAAACATTCAGGACTCAAGGATGAATAAGGAAGGGGCACTGAGAGGCTTGCTCTGGTAATTTCCATCAGGAAATAAGTAAGAGGTATCGGAAACCTGTGCTCTTCAGCTACCTCATGATCCAATTCCAATTACACATGTGTTTAAGGTACCTAGGCAAAAGTGGTTGGATCCATTGGTATCGATGTAATCTGTATAATAATTGAATTGTGTTAGAAAGAAAGTTGTAGATAAGCATGAATGAAGATGAATAACCTTTTGCTGATATGGTGAACTCTCCTTTGTCTATGAGTTTATCTCATGTAAGAGGGACCATCTTGAAAAGTGTTAAGTTTGAATTTCTTTGTTTATGGATTTTTTTTTTTCCTTAAGCCACCCTGAACTAGATTTAGGAATTAGAAATACAATCTTTGTTAACCTTACCTGAGCTTCCCAGTATACTTTATGCATCCTCCAAAAACAGGCCGAGATCTCTTCCTATCTCCTCTCTCTCACACATACATTTGCTTCAGACTCATAAAAGTTTGGAACTGGAGGGATTCTGGAAATCTGTTAAATATCTCCTTGTGAAAGAAGGAAACTGAGGCTCAGAATGATTAATTTGCCAGAAGTCACACAGAGCTGATCAGTTGCAGATACAAAATCAAATCACTGGGCTTCTGACCACTGGGCACCACTAATGTTTCTGTTGTTTTAAGCAGAAAATTTCATTTCTTGACACTCAGAAAATTCAAAACATGACAATGAAGTTTATAGTAACTTTCTAGCAGTTATGTATGTGTCGTCTTACATTAAGTTCTGCCTCATGAAAATATGCTTTTATAATTAAACAATTTCACCTCAGATCTTACTTAGTTGTCTTCTAGGGACTGTCTGAAACATGGAGAAACAAACTTGCATTTTTCCAGTTAAAAGGATAAAACTTCTGCCATGTTAAATTTTTAATTTCTGTCAAATTGAGGAGTGGCCTTCTAGCTCTCCAAAAGGCAGCATGGTGACAATTCATGCACTAGAAGAAATTTCAAGAGTAACTGTGTTGACCTGACACTATTTAGGCTAACTGGGAAAGACAGGGAAAAATTGCACATTCTTCTCAGAAAGGAATTGGGAGTGAAGAAGAGTTAAATAAACCCCATCAACAAAAAATAGTGAAGTTATATGTAGAAGGGCACACAGAGAGAGAATAATCAATACATTCAATACCAGTAAATAATGGCTCTGTAGGCAAAGCAGGATTTGAATTTGACTTTGATGAATAGAATGTGAACAGCAGAAGGCAGAAGAAGGTGGAGAGTGCTTGGGCCATGACATTGGAGTAGGAGTTCACAGAGGCTGTATCTTGAGATGGACAGCTTTCAGCTTTGGGTGTAAGATGCCAGAGTTTGGAGGGAGCTTGTATAGGGAGGGGCGGGGGAGGAGAGGCAGAGTTTGAAGGTGAGTGCTCAAAGGACTTGAGTTTGACTCCTACCTGTGTAGCTTGGGGCGAATTACTTAACTTCTCTGTGCATTCGGTTCCTTTGGCCAAATGGCAGTGCTGACAATCCTTCCCTCATACTGTTGTTGAGAAGATTTAATCAGATTTACAGTTGTAAGCATAAATTTAGACTAGAGCTTCTAAGTGTTCCATCCACCTTAGCATTCCTAAGCCCTTCAGTTTGGTTGGGAAGTTACACTGGAAATTATAGACCAATATTAACCTCTGTATTTAGGTTAAAGCCAGACTTTAAAAACTTGGAAATCATTGTCCTAGGAGTTTGAACTTGAATAAACCATAGAGAACCATCTTAGCAGAGTTGTGTCAGAGACTCTTACAAAGGCTCTATTCCAACCTCGAGAAAACTTAAGTATGGAGCCTCTACCCTTTGTTTTTACACATCTAATCCCAGGGAAGGAAACCACTTGGCTATCTGCACTGGATGAGGATGGGTGACAAACCAACATGGAAGGCATCGGTTTAAAAAAAAAGATTTTTCAAAGGACTAAAACTGAGTCCATTTTTAATGTGTGTTTTTTTTTTTTTTTCTTTTTTTTTCCCATTTGGTATGGGTTCTTAAGGGTCCAGTCTTGAGATTAATAAGTAAAAACAAACAAACAAAAAGACTGGAGAAGACATTGGTAGATTGAATATTAGCCAGCACCCTGCGACAGTTAGTGCTGTTACCAGTAACATGGATAGGGCATGCCTATTCCCATTGTGAATGGGCCTCTGCCTTCTTAGAACCACCTTTGATACTGATAACCTCTAAGACTGGACAACCCTGCACTATCCTCTGGTATCTCAGGAAGCCTGATAAACAGAGTCAGAGTGCTCCATCCACTTGTTAAGGATGTGGGGGCACCACTCTCACATTTGGGAATCTGCTAGTCAATCATTCTGAGACCCTCTTAGATTCACTTTCCTGTTGAAACTCTTCTCCATTTCAGATCGTCTGGTCTTTGAAAAATACCATCTTCCCGCGGGAATTTGTTAGTGATTTTTGGTTTGTGGCTCTAAAGGAAAAAGACCTAACACGTTCCTCGCTCTTTTCGTTAAACTTTGCCAACCTCTCAAATAGGTAAACTATTTTTAAACCTCCAGCAGCTGCAGATTATCTTGGATGAGTTCAAAAGTTTTTCTCCCAATCAGCTTTGCTTTTCAGATTTGACACTCTCCTGCCTGCTTTATTTTCTGCAAACTCGGCCTCTGCTGTCATCTTTTAGGAATTTGGAATCAGTAGGAACAGTGACTTTACCAATGCATGATGATGACCAAGGTCAACAGGAGACTTGGGGGTGGGGAAAAAAAATTCCTGAGCCCATTCTGCTACCCCAAATGGGGAATTTGTGATCAACACAGGCCAAGTATTTACCAAATCTGATGCTAAATATTAATTTTTCAGTAATATACAATGGTGGCTAATATACACACTTATGATTAATAGATGCCACATAAACATACCAAACAATGTACAAATAACAACCTAAATATTATCAAAAGGCATCATCTCTGCTTTACTCACCACATGGCCACACTATCTATAATACAAGCTCATATTTGCAGAAATAAATATTAAGGGTTATTTCTGAGACTTTTCCTAGTGCTATTAGAGAACATAATCATAAAAATGAGAAATACTATGAATAGCTAGCAATAATTTCTTGGTATTAAAAAAAAAAAAAGTTTTCCTGCTGTTGTCCAAGAATTCCAAGAAAAGCTAGTTATCCTTTCTGCCCTTCCAAACTCCCCTGTGGGTCAGAGGCTGGAGCTCCCCTCCCCCCAAATTTCAGGATTTATTTGTAGTGCTCTCACACAGGGGCTTGGGCTGTTATTTCTCTCCCTCTTTCCCCTCCCTGCCCCCTCCTCATTTTTGAAAGGCTTTAAAGAACATCTCTGGGAGACAAAAATAGCTCAGGCTGGTTTCAGAGAGGCCTACACACAGGGACGGCTCCTGAGAGATGCGAGTCCGCCAGGGCCCGCAGCCAACATTTGTGTCTGGGGCTGGGTGGATGCTTCTGGCGGTCTGGGTGCTGGTTATCCTCCTGGGCCCGGTGGGTAGTGGTGGCGGGGAAAGGGGATGGGAGGTGGATGGGGAGATGTGGGGGTCCGGGAGTCCGAAGGAATGAAAGCCCCCAGCAGTGAGCAGGTGGGGTCTGAGGGACGCTCCCTTCCCCTCCCCCCACAGGTTTTTACAATTTATTTTGCCCAGGCGGGGATGGGCGATGGTCAAAAGGGAGCAGTTGGCACTGAATGTCACCCTGAAGGTAAAATGAAAGACAAAAGATGAACGCATGCTTGCTTTCCGTTCTCCGCTGCAGCGGCGGGCGGCAGGAGCAGCAGGATTTAAAGGGGAAAAAAAAAAAGGCAAAAAAAAAAAAAAAAAAAAGCATCCCACCACCCAAACCCCACACGCAGACACACATAGATACACACCCAGAGGCGTCAATTATGCAAACGCAATCAGGCAATCAAATCATGACAGTGCCGGGAATTTTTTTTAAAATATCTAGATATTTATTTTTAAGCGGAGAAGAGAGCCAAGGAAAGGCATGCAAACAGAAGCGTGCACCTACCGCGTAGCCACCCGAGGAGAACCGGGCAGCCTCGCTCTCCTTCTGCCAAGTTATCATTGAGAAAACAGACAGGCATCATGACGTCCTGGGTCACAGGGAGTGCGGACCGACGCTACCAAGAGCGCAGGGAGGCGCCCGGGCGCTCCGGCTAGCCGCGGGCGCCCCTGTGCCCTCGCCGCCCGGCCCGGTGAGTGCAGAGCCGCTCGCGACGCGGACCCCGGAGCAGGCCGGCCCGCGCCCCCGGGCCCCCGCGCGGCGCCCGGCCCTCGCCCCGCCGGCCCGCCGCACCCCCTCGCCGGCGGAGGTCGCGAGAGCCCGGCGCAAGGAGGCGTGTGTCCGAGGCGCAATGCTCCAGCATGAGGGTCTGGTAGACTTTCCTAGCCCCAGACACCCGGCTGGGGCTT